>JANHZU010004826.1:46523-62662 GCA_032468055.1 Acrochordus granulatus
CAGAAGGTAATAAAAGCCACTGAAAAAATACTGTAACTCAGAAAAAAATGGTCCAGAAAACTCTTTAGGAATTGATATGATATGGGAACCACATTAATATTAAGCCACAATTCCTGGTTTGCAGTTGATAACATATTAGATCGTTGCCAATTTAAAACCAAAGATGTTTATTCCTGTTCCTGATTGCAGGAATAGGGAAAAGGTGCTCACTGCACTTTGTTTCTATTATGCCAAATTATAATCTGGACTGACTCAATGACTATTTTTGAGGAACTTATTTTACATTGATGAAGATTCTCAGTCATCCAGGTAGAATTGACTGGAGGTTGAGTCATGGCAAGTGAACTTCTTTTGTGTTGGTTTGAGATGTTTTGCTGCTTATCCAAGTAGCTTCTTCAGCCTGAGAAAAACGTTGGTTAGGGGACCCCATATATGTCTTCCAGGGTGGCTGCATTTCTCACTTGTGAGAAATAAACACGCAAATCTCTTTTGGGTCAAAACAATGTGGCTTTATTTAGCATTTGCAAATGGGTGAACTCAATCAGCACAAATATGTGCAGGTGAATCACACCCAGAATACAGATCTCAGAATAATTTTATACATTCTGTCCACCAGTCCCTCCATCATGTTCCCAGTTGATAAAGACATTGTTTACAGTCTTTCTGGCTGCTTATCTTAAATTCATAATCTTATTAATTCCCTTAATTATTGCCCTGCTGCCTTCATTATTACCCTGGAATCCACATTTTTTTGGAATTTAAATCCTGCAATTGTTCCATATTAGAATAGGTTAAACAGAGTATCATCATGGCCATGCTCATGTTAAGCTAACATATGTTCAGAATTAATAATTTTATTCTTATTTCTCACACACTTAACCTGATTAGGCTCGTTAGATGGGCAATAGGAGATCTGAATAGATAGTCTTTGGGATATAGATGTTCAAGTCCTAAATCCCTCACTCATCCCCAAGTGGGTCATTAAGTGTGATCACTCCGGTGAACTTGTGAAGTGGTCTTAATCTTCCTGGGGACTAATGAAAGAGCAGCATGAAAAATGGTGGACAAGTTGTGCCTGAGGCCTCTACCTCTATTGAGGGAAGAATGTTCCACTTTGCCATAGATGGATTCCTTCACTCCTCTCTCAAACCACCTGTCTTCTCTGTCCAAAATGTGAACTTTATTGTCGTCAGATGAGTGTCCTTTTTCTTTTAGATGAAGATAAGCCGCTGATTCTGGTCCTGTGGTGTTGCTTCTCCTGTGCTGGGCCATCTTCTTATGTAAACTTATTTTACAATAAAATTAGCCTCCTGTTGTTTTATGATGTAATGAAGTCACTGTAAAAACTTTGACCTTAGCAAAATTTTAATCAATAATATAGGCATGCAACCAATGGAAAGTATCAGGAGAGCATGGCTCAAGAAGAACTTATCAATAAGTTGCTAATTGTATAGCAATCCTTTCTGAAAGAAAGGATTGAAGGTCAATATTCAAGGAGAATTTAATTATTGGATTATAAAAGGCACAATACCTCTCCACTCTGTTCTGTTTAGAAATAGACAATAAAATAATGCAATGCTCATTCAACAAAGAAAACACTTTAAATTTTAAAAAATAACCAACTGGATTCATAGACAACATTGTTCTTTATGAGAGAGGAAGCACTTCTGGTAAGCCTGCAGAAAGTGCAAAATATTGGCCTTGTATGGAGATTACAGTCTGCCTTTAACCTCCATTCTGTTCAGTTCTTCCACAGAAAAATTCTGGAATGCTGATGTTATGGCTATAAGGCTGATGATACAAATGACCATGGTTTAGGCTGAAGGTAACTTCACTTTTGCCCTAATTTCTCTTTCTTCCAGCATCTGCCATTGCAATTCATGGATTCTTTTAACTCCCTCTGCTTTTCAGAGCTTTTCATAATTCTAAATAGGGCATGAGCTGAAAGTTTCTCAAAAGTTTCTGAATTTTTGCCCTTTCCAGAGACTGCTTGAGAATTCATCCTGAAAAGTGCATGACCAAAAGAACATTAAAACCTAAGTTGTCCTTACAATTACAGCTGCATTGATGTTGCTCATTACCTAATTCAAGTAGATGCATGTTTGTGTCTATTTGTGTGCGTATATGTCTTCTGGCCAGTATTTTTTTACTCCTGGAAACTCCTAGACAAGTCCTTGGTATTTTCTTTGCAAGGGTTTTTAGAACTGGTTTGCCTTCTTAGGGTTCTGGGTCACTCAGCTGGCTTTGTGCTTAAGCCAGTTTAGAACTCACAATCTCCCAGTTTCTAGCCTGATGCCTTAACCACTACAGCAAACTGCCTCTCATTGTGTCCATGCACAGTCTTAAAAAATAAATTTGATCAGCTAAAACGATCATATCAGCTGACAATATAAATAAATCATAGCCATATAGTTTGAGAATAACCTCTTTCAAAGTGGTATCTTCCAGATGAACTCCCACAACTTCTGAATCCTTACTTCCAGAAACTATAGGCATTGTGATCCCAACACATCTGGAAGGCACAAAATGAGGAAGGTTATTTTAAAAGGAACACAGAAGTCTGTTCCACAAGTTATGATTTCTTGAGTTCAAATTTGTAAGAATGCTTAAATGCAGGTTTAGAAATCATTAAGGTTATTATATTTAGGCGTAATTAGGAAAATGAGTAGTTATGACTATGTAGATAACCCCACCTCAAGTAAATTATAGACAATCAGTTCTATTTATTATTGTCCAGTATTTTGACAATATCAGTTTAATAAATATGATTTGTTCAGAGACCTGTTCTGAACGGACAAATTGCGTTTATGCATGGTTTGTTGGCAGTGACACAACAGACTGAATTCTTAATGTGAGACCTGAAGCTCATGACTTCCCTAATAATGGGACTTGCTGAACAAATTTGGAAGGAAGCCTAGACTGGAAAAGATGTTATTTATTGGATTTGTCTATAGTTAAGCAACGAATTAGGGGATGAAGAGTTTTGTATCTATTAATTAAGAGGAGATGATGAGATGGTGAAATTGTTTATACTTGTCCTGATGAAGGTGGAAAGTTGCTTTCTTTAGGATTTTTTTTTTTGCTTTTTACTTTCTTGCACCCTTTTCTTTCTTTTTTCTTTTTTAGTTTGTATTATCCTTTACCATTGTAATTAGAACTTTTAATGAAATTATTATTTTAAAAAACAAATTTGGAAAGAAGCCATTGTAAATGTTAAGGCGCTGGGCTTGTTGGCTGGAAGGTTGGCAGCTCAGCAGTTTGAGACCCAAGCACCGCCACATGAATGGGGTGAGCTTCCATTCCTACCCCAGCTCCTGCCAACCTAGCAATTCAAAGCATGTAAAACTGCAAATAGATAAACAGATACCACCTTCGGTGGGAAATGCAACAGTGTCTGTGTGCCTTGGGATATAGTCATGCTTGCCACATGACCAGACAACGCTGACTCTTTGGCTAGGGAACGGAGATGAGTACCACCCTCTAGAGATGCACAACTGGCAGGGGAAACCTTTATCTTTACCTTAAATGTACCTGGGCTTGCTTCTGAATAGACTTGGATAGGACATCATTGTTATTATATAAGAATAAAAGGACTGATTGATCTCTATAATTTCTGCCACTATATTGTAATGCTTGATTAGGATTTGTATATTTAGTTTCCTTATGTGCGAATGCTGTAGGATTAAATGCTGTAATTTTATACTTGTGATTTCTTAATATATTTCTTCTTTACAAACTAAATTGTCTCTTCAGACAACTTCAAGTAGCATTGGCCAAATGAAAACCACAGTGCAATTCTTATTAATAAGTTTATACGGAATCTGTCTGAAAGAGCTGGCATCATATCTAGATGTGTTTTGACTTCCAAAAGAACATACTGACATAAGTGCAGATTGGTTCCAACCTTGAGATAGAAACCAGCTAGATTTCAAGGAAGAAGAGAAATGAGAGAAGATGGCATTGGCCAAAATCTTAAACATTCTACTTGCTTGCATTTGTTTTCCACCCAAGGTGGATGATGTGGTTGGAAGATGACAGTTTCATCTGTGACTTTTCAGCACAGAAAAAACTCTGCAGCCAGCAGGAACTGAAATATTTGGCCTTCATGGACATTGTGCACTGGATGATGGCTGTTTTCATCCATCTTCTGAATAATTCTCCCCTAATTCAAAAGGAGGTTCAGACCCAATGTCACACTTCCAGGGATTCCTCTTCCTTGCTTTAGCACAATTCTCTGTAATATTCCAGCTCCCCAGAGTGGAAGTGGGCAGCGTGGTGCATTTCCAAATACTGTAGAATATTATAGCTCCCTACTGTTAATTTCCTAAGAATAATTTTATTTACATCGCTTATTTTCAAAGAATATCCAAAGATGTTTTGGAAATAAAAATGATACTGAGGGCTGCTCCTTTTCTTGCAGTCCATCAGTCCTGCCTCCCTCTCTCCCTTCCCTGGAAAAAAGCCAAGTGAGACAAATTAATGAGAATTATAATGAGCTTGTTCTTTTCTCCCCCTTTTTATGTCATAGTTTTTGGACTGGGGGAGAAAAAGGCTACAATGATGATACTGTAATATGGTTTGAGAATACCTTTGTAGCTGAAGAATGATAAAAAGATAGATGAATGTTTGTTGGTGAAGCAGCTAGAATAGAGAACAGGACAACAGAACAATTATTGTGGATGATAATTCCACAGTTCTTAGGCACTTGACGGAGATGTTATATGCTTCAGAGTTGCCTACTCAGCTTATTATCCCAGACCTGACTTCCAAGAGAAATTCCACAATCAATCAACTTTGATAAAATATAATTGGATATTTTCTTGCCAGGAGATCCAGCATGTAGAGAATCAAGATCAAAGATTTTTCCATCCAATTCTTGCAATTCATTCCACTTCTAATCCCACCCATTTGGGAGGTCTAGGTTTTACCCATTGGTTAGCTGACTTTATAAGACAACATCTGCTCACAGTGCCTCTGAGTTGGAGAGTGCCTGACCTGGGAGAGGAATGGAAAAGCTGATCTTATTAACATGGGCAACTTGTTTCCTTGGTAAGCTGGTCTTAATTATTTATTATTATGGTTGGTCACACAGTCAGATAGAGGTTTAGACTGGATTTGGCATTTTTGTCCACCTATCGAGTCCTTCCCAAGGATCTGGGATAGGCATAGATTGTTCTTTGTTGTTAAAGTCATCACAGGATATTATTATGTGATCTTTCAGTTTCCAGGGAGGTAGCTCTCTTAATTTTCTGAAACCAGTCATCAAAGCAGTTTGTGACAATAAACAAAAACCAATATATTGATTGCCACTTCTGATTTTGTAGAACACAATCCATTTTGAAAGTTTGTGAAATCTTTAAGCTTCTTTGCTACTAGTGCTGACAGATGTACTCCTGTATTTCTTCAATCTCATGCTTAACAAGGCTAGAAATCCTGTGTTAAAATCTGAAATAGAAAACATGTGGTTATACCAAGTGTTGGAGAAAATAGCAGGGAATTAGAATAATGAGATGAAAGTTTGGGGGAGATTTTAAGAGTTTTTACATTCACAATGCCCAGATCTTGTTCATATTGCTTATCATCATCCATCTCTTCCACTAGAAAAATGGGTCATTTTTCAGTGTTAGAAAAAAAATGGATATTGTCCAACTCTGTACTTTCATAAGACATGTGAAATAAATTAGATTATGTCAATGTAACTTTATTCTCACTTTTTGCATTTCAGTGGTGAACTGTGCACAGTTACACAAACAACTGCAGATGCTTCCCATGTTCGGGGATGTCTATCATGTTACAGGTATTGTGGGACCATGAGATGATTTAGGAAAAAATACTGTGCAGGGACCTGGTGGTGAAATGGTTTAGTATAAAAATGTCAGTCAATATTTCTGCTGTTGCTTGTATTGTGCTTCTGCCTCTTCTTTCAGGGATACTGAAACTGCCTTATGCTGAAATAGAAGAGCCCTTTGAAGCCTGGTTCAACAAGACTGGAGAAAAAAGTCGGATCCAGTATTATGATGGTAATCCATGTTTGAATCCAGTGAAAAAATTCACCTCATTTTCACCAAAAATATAGATAGCCCCTCAGGGAGGAAGAACAGAAGAAAAGTCAGACCACACGCCCATATAGATGTTGGACTGCCCAGATGTGTTGAGTTACAATTTCATGATTTCACAACTGTACTAAGTTGGGGGAGGCTGATAAAGATTCATATTATTTCAGATAAAGGTTCCTCCATCATCACTATTATTATTTTTCCTTTATATTCCATTTTATCTCCAAGGAAAAAAGCAGCTAGATATGGGTATTCCGTTATGTTTTAAATTTTTACTGAAACTCTTGTGTTGTAGGTTAGTTCACAGGTTCTGTCTCTGGGCTCTTCTCCAAAGCATATATATATTCTGCCATTGACTTATTTTTCCTCCCCATCTGTTCTACTCACATACATGCCACATGCCTTGTCTTATAGAGATCATTAGAATGCACTGTCTATACCAGGCGTGTCCAAACTTGGCAACTTGAAAATGTGTGGACTTCAATTCCCAGAATTCCTAAGTCTGGCAAACACACTCTGAAAGCCAAGAGTCTTCTGCTGGAAACATTGGGAGTTGCAGTCCCAGCACACCTAGAAGGCACCAGAGCCAGTAACAATTATCCTAATGAAATAGGAAGAGGTTATCCTGTCACAGGCTATCAAATATTTGGTGTAATTCTACTTTTCCCTTTGCTCCAGGTCAAGTTATCACTTACCAGTTAGGCTATATAAAACCGTTTGGAGCCAGTTTCAAGGTTACCCCAGAAACCACTGAAACAAAAGTCAACATTAAAGAATGTTTTCAGATCAATGGAACATCTGAGAATCCCATTATGCCTCAAAGTGTTTTCCCTAACATAACAGACTTCCAGGTGAGCTTTCTGGCCATCTTCTCTTCTCGATGAGTTCTTCATGTATCACATCAAACTTGAATTATGTTAATTATAAGTAAGATATTCACCAAAAATCATAGACTAAACCTCTTGATTTGCTTTTATGTTCCACCTGTGGTGGAATGTAGTCTGGATTCCCAGGAGGAAGGGGCCACATTCCTGAAGATACAAAAGACAGCAGTTTGGATAATTTAGTTCAGATAAAGAGGCTCAAGACAGCTCCTCTCTAGAAGTTCTTAGTGTACATCTTTAATGATACAAATAATTGGCTTTAATTTAGCAACTTTCTGTCTATAAGTGCGGAACAGTAAAGAAACTGTGTAGAAGTAACTCTGTGTGTCTTTCTTGGTTTTTGGAACATGACATCACCTGCACAGGTTGGTTCCTATGTAGTTTGTCAATGAACTATAAAAATACTGTCATTTTAAATGAGGCATGTCACTAGATGGGAAAGATGGGTGACTATGTCTCCTATAAGAGTCTTTGGAAATTGGCGGCATAGAAATGTGTAAAATAAATAAATAAATAATGTCATTTCTGATAAACCTGGGTGGGTACGTGCATGCATTTATCTGCTATCTCATTTCATTAGGGCATCTTCTTAAAAAAATAATTCATGAATTAAGGTTGCATTGTTTATATCTGCTCACTTGGGACTTTGCCAGACTGAAGTAACTATATCTGTATACTTGTCCATAGGATTACACTGAAAATCTTGTAATACATTGCCACAGCCAGTGTATTGAGGAAACCATTTTAGACACTACTGATGAACAGTAATGTACAGTATTTGCAACTGACCCTTCCATTAATGTTGGCAAACCTTCCCTTTATTTTGTGTTTTTGCATGCTAGCCTGTACAGCAGGAAGTTCACAATGGACAGCACTGCACAGTCTTGAAGAGCGTATCATATTGGGGTAAGAAGAAGAACACCTACAAGTTGTGGATGGCAGATGGTCCCCATGGGCCTTTCCTGGTGCATTATGAAATGAAAGGCTTCAACACTCTGCTGGGTTCTCACTATGACAAGTATGAGATAGATTATATCAGCTATTCCCAAAATTTCTCATCCAGCATCTTCAATCTCCCTTCTGGTAAGTATTGACAAAAATATTTTCTGGAATATTGTCAATATCCGGACCTATCCTTTTGATCTATTGCATTGGTCATCTTCCTCTAGTCTAGTCAATTTCCCCAACCCATTTGTCTCCAGATGAATGGGAATTCTGGAAGTTGAAATCCCAACAATCCCAACCAGATTAAGATAAACTGGTGGAGCCTATTTACAGGGCAACTGTAGTTGTAACAATGTCCTGCCCAAAGGGCTGTTCCTTGCTACTTTTCAGAGGTTTTTTAAAGCCATCTTTCTTTAGCTCGAATTAACATGGTCAATATAAAAGTATTGTTGGAATTCAAAACATGTAACCCAGGAGAAATGTTCCAGTCTCTTTACACACTTGACTAATTAAAAGACTTCTATGGGTATCACAAGAGATAATTCCTTCTCAGTTTTTTTAAAAAAATTCTATTCTCAAAGGTGAAAATGTCTGAGTCAAATGTAGAAGAGTATCTTGGAGGTGTGTGGCATCTCCATACATCAATATCTCACAAATGTATAGGTTTAGCAGGAGTTAAATTGGTCTTTCCCAAGCTAATGGTCTCTAGATGTGTACTCTCATAATCCCTAGTTAGTGGCTATTGCTCAGAATTCTGGAAGTTGCCATCTTCACATTTGAAAAGCATTCAGCTTGGGAAAGAATGTGTTAGGGTATCACAGGAAAGCAATTGTGCAGAAATCACAAAAATTGCCTTACAACTTGACCTTTTAAATTGACTCTCAAGACTTTGCAAGTGCATGTGATTCATGTTTCTTCCCACTCTACCTCCTCAATGAATAGGCTATGCCAATATCAAAATAAAATAAATGTACTACCAAGTATAATAATGTGAATTTGTTGTTAATATTGGTCTTCTCCACAGGATGCATAGCAGGTAACAGAGCATTCAAGAAGCAAAGGTTGCTTGCTTGATTTTCTGATTTCCTTCTCATAGATATCAAGTGTACACACTGGCCAAAAGTAGGACCAGAGCACAGGATCTTGGCCAATCCAATGCAAGAATTTGTTGGGAGAACTGGAGAAGTCAGCCAAGACCATGAACATTTGTTTCATCACTACAAGAAAAAATTCAGAAAGACCTACAAGAACAAAAAAGAGATAGAGTACCGGCGACACAATTTCATCCACAACATGAGGTAGAAGGACCAGCAGAGATGTAGAATGAAAAAGCTTAATTACCTGTAGAATTGCAGAATTCTCCAGGTTCTGTTACTTCACCACCAAGCAGGTTTTATAGTAAAGGAGGAGGGAGCATCCTTTTGCTGGTCAAGTTCCAGACTTAATATTTTGTGTCAATTGAATGCTTCTGCCTTCTCTGAGAGAAAGGATGCTTCCAGTGGAGCATCTCCTAGCATCAATGCAAGGAGACTCAGGATGTCTCCTTAAAATATATCAAAAGAAAACATGGAAGTCACAGTGGAAGACAATCCCTGTAAAATGCTGTGGATAGGGCAAGGTAAGTGCATGATAATGCCAGCTATACAAGCCAATTTTGCTGTGGCTTTGGCTGCATCAGAAGACAGGAGAACTGCCATATTATAGTCTCACGGCTATCCACCCCCATTAAAAAGATCCTGTGAGTTTTTAGCAAAAATAAGAAAAAATAGTGAGGTAGGTAAATATGTCCAGTCCAGACAACAGTTCACCCTGTTCCTTCTTTGAATGAGAATGCTTCATCTTCTCCTTCTCCGTGTCCTTCCAGGTATATCCACTCCAAGAACCGGGCCAACCTCTCCTTCAAAATGGCAGTGAACCACTTGGCAGATCATACACCGGAAGAGATGTCTGTGATGAGGGGGAGGCAACGGACTGATGGACCCAGTAAAGGGTGGCCTTTCCCAGCTGACAGCTATAATGGCCTCACCTTGCCAGAGAGCTTAGACTGGAGGCTTTATGGTAATTGTGACACCTAAGTGTCTTTTGCTCAGCTCAGACTTCACAGGAACAACTAACAAAGCAACTCCACCTTCTCTATCTGGGGGCTCCCTTGGATGTCTGAAGAACGCGTCTTAGAAACTTCAGGCGGGGGCAAAAGAGGATTTGTCACATCAGATTCCCCGCTCTGTACCTGAAATTCTGAAGTCCTCCTTCAAGAACAGACTTCAGATCCTCCACAGATCACAGTGATCCTGTCCAGGTCCTCATTTTGGATTTCAGCCCATTAAAATCCACACTCTTGTTTAAGTGTCTCCTTTAACATATCCATTCCCCGAAATGCCTTCAAATAGCTAGTCCTTAACTTACAACCGTAATAGAGCCTGCCTGCTATGGACATTAGTCATGATGGACATAAAATGAGTCACCCCTGTGACCAATCGGAACATCACATAAAAAAACCCATTGTTCACTATTGGGCATTTTGGCCGAAAACAGAAGTAAATACCAGTTTTTGGCAAAAACATGATAAAACACAGTCATGTGACCACGGGATGCTGCAAATGTCCATGAATGCGGGCACATTGCTGAGCACCCAACATGTGGTCATGTGACCATTGGAGGGGGCCGTCAGAACTTTGGAACCAGGTGGTAAGTACCTTTGTGGGGGGGTCTGTTATAACTTTGAATGATCACTAAGTGATTGGTTGTAAGTTGAGAACTACCAGTATTGTGTTGCTTAGAATGCTGGTAGTTCCTTAATTGTTGTTATGACGGCTGTTTCCTCTCCTCCTCAATAAAGGGGCAGTGACACCGGTCAAAGACCAGGCAGTGTGTGGATCCTGCTGGAGCTTTGCCACAACAGGAACTCTGGAAGGAGCCCTTTTTCTCAAGGTGAGAATCCTAACAGATGATTGATTGTTGACAGCGACATCTTGAATTCTGGCATCTCCACTATAATGCTAGCTGATCTTGCGGGACCATAAACCCCATCCTCTACTTGCACTTTGTTTTTCTATTCCTTTCTTTTTAAAAGATAATATTTAAAAGAAAGAGGATGTTGGCCTGCAGCAAGACAAAACCTTCCTATTTCTAAAGTATGGCTTTACCAGTTGCAGATAATGCTGTAGGGGAAGCATAGAGCATAGGAAGGCCTCCCTCTAGCCAAGGAATACAGATGGTTTATATTTTCACAAAATGTTAAGCCATGGTTTGCTTAAGCTTGGTTTACTGAAGGCCATAGTTGGTGGGATTCACTAAACATCACAAATTAGAAAATCACATTCTTGGTTTAGCTGGTAGTATGTTTTGGGGAAGAAGGCTAAGACCAAGGGGATTTATTCTTAGCTCTGCTGTAGAAGCAGCAATGCACATTTCCTCTTTCTTCCCAAGACATGAAGCTCTCTAGAGCTTTTGGCCAGTTCATACTTTCCATTGGTAAAAAGTCTCACCTCACTCCCACCCCTGCCTCGCTCCTGGCTATTGTTGCAGCCTTGTTCTCAACGTTTAGACGGAGCTGCCATGAAGAAGATCACTGGTGGACATTATGGTGGGACTTGAGGCCTGAAGTGAGAGGAAGTAGGATTTGAGGTTGGAAGTGGGGGTCATGGTTGTGGTGTGACAATGCCTTTAGAATGGTTGGCTCTAACAGAGAGAAGTTCTCTTTTGTTCTTTCCATGCAGACAGGACAGCTCACCCCACTGTCTCAGCAAATCTTGATTGATTGTTCCTGGGGGTTTGGAAACTGTGCTTGTGATGGTGGCCAGGAACCACAAGCATATGAGTGGATAATGAAACATGGAGGAATTGCCAGCGCTGAAACTTATGGGCCATATATGGGTCAGGTAAGTCTAGGTGTGGTGGAATGTGGTGTGGAGTCACAGGAGGGAGGGTCTCTTTCCCTGAGGGCAAAGAGACAATGGAGCTTGGAATGTCTAGTGGGTAGAAAGAGAGCAAGGTCAAACCCTCCCTAGCAATTCACAAGTATATCTACAGTTATTGCAGGTAATTGCTTTAGTGTATAGAAGAACTATACATAAGCAACACCTTGTGTCATTCTTGATTCCTTTGAGCCTGACACTAGTGTAGGTTCACTGATGCCCTTCCCGTAGGTTGAGACATTGACATCTTGAAGAAATGCTGGTGGTCAGTGATGACAGTATAGACGAGATCACAGTACAAAGTGATCAATATCAACTCCCAAAGGTCAATGGGATAATCCAAGTGGATAATGTTCTTATTCTTAGTTATATTAAAGCAGTACAGTATTTATTAAATTGTTTTCATATAATAAATTATTGGGAGTTGATGAACAATCTGAAACTTCATGAAGTGGTTGATGAGCTGAAGAGGTCTGATTTGATAGAAAACAATTTTCTAGGTTGATAACCAAGTTGCACATTAGTGGCTGAGATTGCTGTCGCTTCTGTGAAGTGAAAATGGGGGTACATTGTCTTTTCCCCTCTACAGAATGGCTACTGTCACTACAACCAATCAGAGCTGATGGCACCAGTTTCTGGGTATGTTGCTGTTACCTCCCAGAACATCACTGACCTTAAGGCTGCTCTGTACAAGCATGGCCCTGTCGCAGTGAATATTGATGCCTCACACAAGTCCTTTGCCTTCTACTCCAGTGGCATCTACTATGAGCCTAACTGCGGTGAGTTTTATTTCACCTCTAGCAAATCTATTGGAGCTATCAATTGAACTGTCTAGTTTTAACTCTCCTTTCATAGAGACAGCGATTCTCCATTTCTTTTGCACTGGTGGACACTTTGGGATTTTGAGAATATCTCATAAGGCTGCCCTGAAGAAGAGCTGCTTTCTGTTTAGAAAAGGACTTCCATAGCGAGAGTTACCAGTGTACAAAACGGTAACTAGTTGGGTAGCCAGCAGGGTGTAGCCAACCATGCAATTTACTAAGATTCATAATAATATTAATGCTCCTCACCAGCGATGCTAGATCCTCTAGAGCAGTTTCTCAGTCTTGGCAACTTTAAGATGTGTGGACCTCAACTCCTGGAAATCCCTCAGCCTCTCTGCCCAGATTGCATCTCAGGTCCAGTACACCCCATACAGGATCTCGTCAGGGGACTTCCCCTACTTGCTCTTTCTCTCATATCTGCCACTCCCACAGGCATTCTCCCAGCAACTCATCTTTAGGTGCCATCTTAAAAATGTATTCCTGGATGTTCCAGGTTTCATCCAGGACAGTCGTTTTGACACAACAGATACTTCTTGTCATCTTTCCGGTTGGGGTACATTGTCTAGGTGTTGGATGTGGGGTGGAAACCTCCATACATTGTGAGGAGGCTGGCTGGAGAATTCTAAAAGTTGGAGTTCATACTTCTTAAAGATGCCTAGGTTGAGAAGCCCTGCTCTAGAGCATCCCTTGACATCATCATCTCCAATTCACTCTTGTTATTCTCTGTACAGGTAGGCAGTATTTTAGAAAAAAAGATAATAATGAGCTTCAGCTCTTTGCCATTTTTATTTTCTAAAAATACCTATTGGGCTTATCTGGTTTCAGAAATTCTTGGAAGTAAAAATGATTCCGGAGACTGGCACATTTCAACATGCTAAATGTCAGGTTTAGAAATCTTTTGAGAAGGTTGGATATGTGTCATAAAATAATCTAATAATTATGCAAAAGTATTTTTTTTGTATTTTGGAGTAATCATTATACTTCCTCTCTCAAAGATTAAACATTTCAGTACCACTCACCACACTGGAAAGTATTAATTCAGAATTTATGGTGAATCTCTCATATCTCATTAAGCCATAAGATTTACTTAAACTGAATCACTACATTCTAACCAAACTGGAAGCTTTCTGAAAGGGCCAAGGTGATAGAAAGCAGTTTGAATATTTTTCTGAAACATTTCCCGAGCTAAGGACTTGCAATTTAGAGCAGAAGAGCAGTGAATCTACCTCTCTGAAAAAAAAAGTACTTTTAACACAGTTCAGCTTCTTCATATATGTGAGTTGTGGAAAGAGATGAGTTAATAATTCCCTTTGTCTTCTAGGAAATAAAACCATGGAGTTAGATCATGCTGTCCTAGCTATAGGGTATGGAGATCTCCAAGGGGAACCCTACTGGCTCATCAAGAACTCTTGGTCCACATATTGGGGCAATGATGGTTATATCCTCATGTCCATGAGGGAGAACAACTGTGGGGTAACTGCTAGTGCCACCTATCCAATCCTGGCTTAAGAGTGGTAACTATCAACCAAGAACATGTTTACCAAAAGACATTTGGTTGAATTCTATAAGAAAATTCCATAGCAAAAGGTCTTTGTTTTACAGATCACTCAGCTGATCCACCGTTCATGCTGCAAAATGCTGTTATATTGTAAGTCAAAAGCTGAAGCATGAACGTATTTCTGTATGCACTTATCTTAATTTACTTATCCCCTAGCTTGTTCGGTCTGGGTAATGCAACTCTTCAGGCCAACATCCTTTCCCTTAACTGGCAGGGGCAGAAAATGGGAGGGAAAAACTTATTACATTACCATCAATTCCATTTCTGAGTATAGAAACGAACAAATGTATGTCAATGGAATTGTTATTATTTACATTGTTGACATTTCTTAAGGTTATGAGATACATGGCTATTATGCAAAAATCAGATAAATATAAATTTTAGCATGCAGCAGCTTTGTTTCTTAGTACCTCTGCATTTTAAAGAAAACAACCAGTTTCTATAAAAGTTATCTTAAATCGATTTACTGATTTTGCTGTACATGTTGTGTTAGCCCCACGATTTATGATTTGCAAACTGTTTATGGTAGTTTACTATCTGTTGCAAACTTAGCCAATTATGTCATATTTTTAAATCATGGCTAAATGTGAAAGTGGATCAATTAAAAGGTTGCTTTATATGGCTGATTTCTCCATTTTCCTTCTACTGTAACTTACAAAGAATCAAGAAGATTGACCTTAACATCTGGACTTTCTGGATGAATTTATATCTTGCAATAAACAGTGACTATGTTCAAATAACATATTAAGTGGCAAAGTAGTCAACTACACTTTAGCTAAATGTCTTTGTACAACTCAGAAAATCAGGATTGTTGAATACAGACAGGGTTGTTTGTTTGATGGCAATTTATTGTGTCCTATCAATTTGCATACTGCAAAAATGCTTTCTCCTTCCAGGTATTTTTAGGTTGTAGATGGATGTACGTGTATCATTATCAAGGGCAGGGCTACTTAGGCTGATTCAATCTCCTCATTAAGACCCATCTATAAACTAGAACACGTAACTGACATAAAGGGCTGCTACTCTGCCTGGGATCATCGCAAATACAGTACCTAGAAAATGCTGTTGATTCTTCACAAGAGATCTTATGATGGACAAATCAGAGCTGATTTCTTTTAGATGCTTGAACATCTTTTTACCCACCTATGAAGAACCTCATAAAAACACATACAAAACTGGACACTGAGGCATTGCCCTTCTGCCTGAGGCAGGACCCAAATTCACACACTCAGTTTCAATTTCTCAGTTTCACTACACCAAACTGGTCCTCTAAGTAAAGGAAACATTCTCTAAAACTGTATTACACATAAGCCACGGCTTCTTTAATGACAGCAGCAGTAAAACCAAAGAAAAGTGAAGAGAAAGTGCAGAAACAGAGTGTCAGTGTCCTCCGTGATTGTGAGGCTTAATTTGGAAACGTGGGGGTTGGACTAGAGGCTCTCCAAGGTCCCTTCCAACTCTGATGCTAAGTTCTCGCTTTCTGCACCCCTCAGCACAGAAGGAGCAAGAGCAAGGCAGGTCACTCGGGGGTGCAAGCCAGAGGAGGAAGATGGCGCTTCTGCCGCCGCCGAAAAGGGCCTCCACTTTAGCCCATCCGCGATCAGATTTAGGTTCAGAAGGAAGGCAAGGTCCGCTTGCTAGCTAGAGAGTTGGCATCCCCAGGAAGAATGACGGTGCGTATTAGGCTGTCGGCCCGGCCCGCGCTGCCTCTTTCGACGCAACGCAAAATTTTGTTCCTTCGGCGGACATTCTTCCATCCCTCCCGCGCCTCACTTTGGACCAGGCCGCGAGGCGCTCTGGTCTCCTGTCTGCCCTGCTCTCTATGGTTAAAAAGTACCTCGAGCGGGTCACCGCGGGCGTCTATCTCCTCCACCCACTCGCCCGTACGGCGGCCTCCCATGGACGTCAGAGAGCAGCCCCTACTCTTCCCTCGCCGCTTCACCAAACACCGAGCC
>JANHZU010004826.1:71954-88301 GCA_032468055.1 Acrochordus granulatus
TTGCAAAAAAAAATCGCAAAACTTTCTCAAAAGGCAACTGAACTTCTATTATTTAATGTAATAGAAAGATGTTTCATCCCCCATCCAGGGGACTTTATCAATTCTAAGTGGAAAGGAGAGAGATGGCAAAAATATATACTTTTCTCACATGGCAGGATACAGAACACACAACCAGAAAAAAGTTCTCACATAACAGGCTAACAGGATAGTAAAGACTAAGCAGTAAAGATTTAGAGGCTAGTTTCTCTCAGGGTCAGCACAAAACATATAAGAATGATTTGGAAGGTGCTTGGAGAGATGAGACAAAGCTACATTGTAAACAGGAGATAATTGATGTCTGATTCCCTCTGCATTAAGGGGAGGATTTAATGTATTTACATAAATAGATTTTTTGATTCCCATCAATATCCAGTTAACTTGCTTGTCTAGAATCTGGAATTTGCAACTATCAAAGGAATGGCCCTTGATCTTAAGATGCAAGTGGACTGCAGAAGCCTCTGATCTTTTGATAATTTTTGTTACAGTATTACAAAGCATCTAACAACCATGCACGTGCCAGATATTAAAAATGGGTGTCTTTACACATTTGCAACTTGTAATGAAACAGTATTCTCTACACAGAATTGTGATCCAGTGATTTTGTGGCAATGGCTGAATATTCTAAAATAGAATTGGGTGGTTTCTAGACTGTGGTCAATTTTTCCTCTGTGCTTCTTTTGCAGCCAGAAAACCTTGTCTACATCTTCTATTCAGAATGAACTCCCAAAGAAGAAACCCAAGTTTGAAGCCATATCAGCCAATGGGGACAAGTAAGCCACCTAATTTTTAGAAGTAAAAGGGCATTGGATCTACCTTTGCCTAAAAAAGAAAGGGGAAAAAAGGAAAGAAAGCATTCTGGTGTTTAGAGATTAAAAGCAAAAGTTCCTCAAAACATAACCATGAAATTAACTGTGGGTAATTCTGGAAGGGAACAAGAAATTTGATTAGAAATTCTTGCAGTGTTCATACGTGGCCACTGGAGGGCAGGCATAAACCATGGAAAGAAATTAGAGGCTTACAAACAAAGTGGGGTCAACAGGAATCTGGCTGCAGCTATTCTTCCACCCCAGTGTGCAAGATTCATGCCCCAATCTGTGTGTCATATTGAAGTTAATACAGCAGGAAACTGCATCAGATTTGCATACAGGAAACTTAGAACCTTCATGTAAGCAAAACAGTCCAGACTTGTTTTTAAGTACAGAGAGTCCTCAACTTAGGGAGCATGGTGGCCGAGTAGTTAAGACATTGCGCTTGTCAGCTGGAAGGTCAGCAGCTCTGCAGTTCAAGACCTAAGCGCTGCAATGTAACAGAGTGAGCTTCACTTGCCCCAGTTCCTGCCAACCTAGCAGTCTGAAAGCATGTAAAAATGCAAGTAGATAAATAGGTACTACTTAATTTCCCACTTAATCCAGTGGGAAAGCTAACTCCATTCTGTGAGCCTTGGCATACAGTCATGCCAGACACATGACCACGGAAGCATCTTCGTACAAACACTGACTCCCTCAGCTGTGAATTGGAGATGTGGAGATGAGGAGTGCTCCTTAGCGTTGGTCATGACTGGCAGGGGAAATCTTTACCTTTATCTTAGTCCAGCAAGATGGTGGTTAACTGAATTACTCCATCTTGTTCAGCAAGATGGTGGTTAACTGAATTGTCCTCAGTTTTAACAACCATTTTTGCTACATTTTTAAGCAAATCACTGAAGTTAAGTGAATCCAACTTCACCCACAGACTTTGTTTGTTGGAAGCTGGCTGGGAAGGTCGTAAAAGGCAATCACATGACCCCAGAATGTTGCAACCATCATAAATACTTGCTGGTTGCCAGGTGCCTGGATTTTGATCACTTGATGTGGGGCTGCTGCAATGGTTGTAAGTGCAAGACTGGTCAAAGGTCAGTTTTTTCAGTGCCATTGTAATTTTGAACAGTCATTAAAAATGGTGGTAAGTCTAGGACTACCTGTATTTCTCTGATATCTGTGGGCAATAAGGAATCAATGAGAGGGACCAAGATAGTGAAGGGAATGGATATTCTACAGTTCTTTGCTGCCCAGCAGAAAAACCACATTGATTGTTGTGATTGTCTTTTTCATGGCCAATTTAAAATAAATTGAGCTGGTAAGTAAAGTTCTGTCTTCCTCCTTTGTTAGCTCCTCAAAATGTTCCAGAAAATAATAATTTTTAGAAGGTGTGAGATCCTTGGTGCTCTCTGAGCTTGGTTGTTTTCTTACAGAGATTTCAATACCAAACTAGGTAACATCATCTGTGCTAGAAGGGAGTGAGGTTTGCTTTCTTTTTATGTATTTTTAAGGGGGTTATGTACAAGTCTGGAACACCAGCAAGCAAAGGCTATACACTTGCAGTCACAATTTAGGTTATTTAGCTGTTATCCTAGTGGTTTTAGTGCTGAGTATAAGAACATTTTCTACTTCTGATAAGAATAACAGGTTCAGAATTGCTTTCCAGATGACTGTTCTAAAACAAAAAAAGAAGCTAGAAATATGCTGCACTTGTATATTATTCTATTGCTCATTGCCCAATGCAGTTTTCAACATTCCAGTAATAATATTTTTTATTCATATATGAAAGCTGTTATTTTCTTCAAATGAGTAATGCTCAAACCTCATAAGAGAGACCATGATTATTTTTAATCAAATAATGTGGTTCAGTACTTGTGCAGACTGTGGATATTTAGGCAATAAATATTCTAATTTGAATCACACTTATTTACATTGAAAGATTCTCTGGGAAATTTTCTGATTCAAATTTTTCTGGAAAACTCACATTTCTAATGAAGGCACCAGATTGAAGAAGGGTGCTACAGATATAGAATTACCCTTTTTGTCCCATGGGAATTCTGGAAACTTCTGCAGAAGGGTGATAAGATAAATTTGTAAAATATGTTTACAGAGAACTGAATTAATGCAGAAAAAATCAAAATAGAAAGCTCCTGGTGTATTTGGTGTAGCAGGGGATTATTATTATGAATGCAGGTACAACTGATGGAAAGAAGCAGAAATTTTGGAAAGTGAAATACTTGTCCTTATGAAAGAAGCAATTATGAAAATGAGTTCTATTGTTTTCCAGGGTATCTCAGTGCATTTTTTATAATGTTATAAAATTTTAAACAACAAAGAGAAAAACTAATAGAAACATATTCAAGTTGAAAGAAAGGGGGAAAAAAGAACAAAGCCAAAAGTATAGAAAAAAGAAATATAAAAGAGCACCTTCTGGTTTTCTTTTACAATAGTTATAAGTACAAATATAAGTTAAACTCTTGCTCTAAGGTTATATTTTAATGTTTTCTATCATCTGTTTTTTCTAGTCATCAAAATTCTGTATCATGATTTCATTTTTTTTCTGTTTCACACAAAAAGTCCAAAGGGGTTTCCAATTGACATAAATTTAATTAGCGTCTTTTCATTAATCAGAGCTGTCAATTTAGCTATTTTGGCAAACTCCATTATCTTCACCATTCATTCTTCCATTGTGAGTAATGTCAATTTAATGCCTCTAATGATTTTACTTATAAAAAATTATGTTGATTTCTTTTTGCAATCTTCCACTATCAACTCCTTCTATAATAGCATTAATTTAATCTCCAACTGCAAGCAGATTTCCTTTTATAAACCAAACACACAGGGTTATGATCAGAAAAAGGTTTTGCTAGCTTCTCAGCTTAGTACTAAATTAATTTTATAGTTCCAAACATTTGTTTTACCGAATTTTCCATCTTATCAAACCTTTTGTCCATCTTTTTTTCAAGGACTGTAAATTTGAATTTGAGTAATTGAGCCAATTTAATCCTAACTGACCAGACTTCTCTGAAGTAAGCTTAAAGAAATTGCTTTATCTTTCTTCTTAGTCAGCTGTTCTAAGAAACCTCTTCTACTCTCCAGTCTTGCAGCCCGTGTTGTCACTATTTAAAAATGAAAATGTTAAATCAAAGAGAAGATAGATTTCATTCCTTTTTATAGCTTTAAAGCTGAAATTGCAGGCAAGTCACATTTGTGTCACACAGTTATCATCAAGTAATCTGTCTATTCAAGTTACCTTCATGTTTTGTTTTGTAAATGCAACCAATTAGCAGGAATGGAAAGCAAACAATATTCCCACAGAAGGTAAGTCAGTTGTTTAATTCAGTTAGGATTTTTGCAATACAGTTTTGTAGAAAAATTAATCTTTTAAAAATAACTTTCCCCTTCATCCAGTTTATATCATCCAGTTTATATCCACTTTTTTATGCCATCCCTTGTTAAGTGTAAGACTTCATATTTTAACTCTAAAACTTCTTTTAATTCCACCACACCTCTAAAAATGAAAATCATTAAAATAAGTACTCATCTGTTGTGAAAGAAAATCTCTCTCAGGTTATAGAATAATTATATAATTTTATTTAATTTTATGGGTTTTAATTTTTATATTTTTATGTTTTTATTGTGAGCTGCCAAGAGTCATTTCTGAGTTTGGTGGCATATAAATTTAATAAATATCCAATGTGGTTAAGAAATGTGGATTGGCTGGTTATTTTGTCTATATTGCTGTATCACAGCTATAAATGTAAATGGAATTCTGCATCTTTCAGCTATTCAACACACAAGCAAACTGCATAAACTTCCAGTTTTGCAATTAACTTATGGAAGCAGTCATCCAGAGATCAAATGAGTTGTTTCACAGGAATTTGGAATCCAGCACTAGCCTTCTAGGCATTGATTTCTGCTGTAGTGCCATCTCCATTTTCTGAGATGATTAAACAACCATTAATCCTCACCAGAAGCCTCTTTGCATCTTTTAGATGCACACAACACATTCTATGCCTGTTTATGTAGTCTTATGAAGGTTATCAAGTTTCAGTAGTATTTCTGCTGCCAAATAGCCATGTAAGATTATAGTGTTAGGCTGTCAAGGCTACAGCAACTCACTGTGTTTCACTGAAATGTAACTTCATGTTACAGAAATTCAAAACATAATAAAGATTAGATTAAGTTTTGCAGAAGTAATGGCCAAAAAAGGAATAGAATTCTCTGCATTAAGAGCAGATGTTGAAACAAAAGGTTGTATCAGATATTGTACATGAGCAGAACTCATTTGTGTTACTTTTTAATGAGGCTCCCTGCAATAGTTGGATAAGAGGTATTGAAATTAGGCCCTATGAAATAAATTAAAGCTCAGTGACATATGGAAATCAGAGTTGTTTTCCAAGCTTAGAATTCTATTCCAATGGTCTTCTACAGTTTTTCTCCAGATCTTGCCTTGGATTCCCCTGGCACTGATCATTTTGTCATCATAGCCCAGCTGAAGGAAGAAGTAGCTACTCTGAAAAAAATGCTGCACCAGAAGGATCAGATGATCTTGGAAAAAGAAAAAAAGGTAACACCTTGAAGCTCCTTGGTGGGATGCTTTGTTTCACAGCAGACATTCCTATACTGCTCATCGTACTGCTCACCTTGCGATTCTGAAGAGGAAGGATCCGAATCTAACACCTGGATGAGTCTCTAAGCTAATGTTTCTCAACTTTAGCAATTTAACCCAGCTATGCTGGCTGTGGAATTCTGGGAGTTGAAGTCCAGACATCTTAAAGTTGCTAAGATTGAGAAATACTGCTCAAAGCCCAGAACTATTATGCAGTAAACCCATACTATCCTTTGAGAGTTTGCATTTGGAAATGATCTATGAAGGCATGCCTCTGTTGAGTATAACTTTACATTCATCAATTTAAGAAAAACAGAAAAAAGGTCAGTTCATTTCTTTTTCTCATTGTTTGTTTATTTAAAGCATTTATATAGCCGCTCATATCAATCTCTTGAGTGGCTTCTAATATCTGTGCAACATACATGCATTTTTAAACGACAAACATTAAAACCTGCCACTAAAGTTAAACTTTCTCATGCAGCCCAACAGTAAGTCCTCTAATCAATATCACCCTATTCTAGAACTTGCAAAAAACGTCAGATCTTAAGTGTTTTAATGGAAGGTTAGGAGGATGGCAATCTGCTGAACCTCTGTAGGAAGAGTGTGCCATAGGGCAGGAGCTTCCTAGGTCCCATAAGATGGCAATATTTAAGGGAAGATAATAGAAGCATGCCCACCTGGTAGGATTGATAAATATCCTTAGGGAAAGGCAATCTTGGAGATAACCTGGTGCTGTGCCATGTAGGGTTTAAAAGTAATAACCAACACCATGAATTGAATCCAGGAGGAAATTAGGAGCTGGTGCAGCTCATGCAACAAAGGGATTGGAGGTCCATGGTAGCCATGAACTCCTGCACTATCTCAGATCCTAGGGCCAGAGAAGACAGATTGAAGTACCCAGAACCATAAGCCTGAGGAACTTCACTGGCAGCTCGGTCAGAGCCCAGGAGCACAGGCAAAAATGCTGCTATACTTCAGTCAGGAAAGTACATGAGCAGCAATCTCTACTGATCCCTATGGTCCAACTTCAAAAAGAAGATCTTACATCTGGTGATGTCTGGGGTAGGATCCCTAATGGTCACCAGAGACTCATGAATGACAACAACTGCATCCTCACCTCTGCCCTAGAATCATGGTTGATGCCACACTCAAAACCCAGGAGGGCACGTATCAGTGGGGGAGCCCTCCTTTGATGTCTTCATTTTCTTTTTTCTCTTTATCATTTTATGACTATTTTATCTTTTAAACTGTTCTACATTGTTGCCAAGAAGACAATACAGGGCTTGTCCACAAAGCCACCATGAATCTAGCTTGATTTGAAGGAGGCCTTATCTTTCCCCCACTCGCTCTTAAATTATCACTTGGAATGAGATGATTGGAATGATAGATGGAAAAAAGAAAAGGATTGAACATGCAAGATAGTTATCCAAAAAATAAGCAATTTTGTTTGCTGTTGGGCTTAAAGCTGGAATTTGTTGGTGGACAAGCAAAATGCTTGTGTTCTTCCAGTTCTTTTCTATGGAATAGAAATACAAACAGGGACTGAAAAGACAGTCAGGTCAATTGAACCCTTTGAAATGCTGAGTTACAAAATATGACCATAAATATATCATTTTGAGTTTGGACAAAATGAGGGGGTCCTCCATAATATGGGAAAGATGGAGAAATTGTAAATAACATCCAAAAAGGAAATTGGAATATTTAGGACATATAATAAAGGTAAAGGTTACCCTGCCAGTTGTGACCGACTAGAGTGTGGTGTTCATCTCCATTTCCAAGCCAAAGAGCCAGCATTCAAGGATGGTCATGTGGCTAGCATGACTAGACGCCAAAGGCACACAGACACTGTTACCTTCCCACTGAAGTAGGAAATAAGTAATAAATCAGTAGTACTTATTTATCTACTTGGATTTGCATGCTTTCAAATTGCTAGGTTGTCAGCTGGGGTGAATAACGGGAGCCTACCCTGTTGCACGGCAGCGCCAGGTCTCAATCTCAGACTGCCAACCTTCCAGCTGAAAGCTGAGCATCTTAACCGCTTGCGCCACCATGCCTCTCAGGACATATAATACACCATGAGAAATCTTGACTACATTTATTTATTTGTCTGTCTGTCTATCAAGGTATATCCCGCTGCCATCGCAGGACTCTCATCAGCTCATAAAATAAGAATCTGCAATAAAACAAAAAATACAAACAAAACCGTAAACATAGTACATAGCATGAGACGATGGGTGATTCTCCAGCAGGAAATCATTCTGGAAGTCCCACCCCATCAGTAAAAAATACTGATGATCAGTAAGAAACACTTCTGGGGGGCCCCCATCTCCAAAAATGGGACAACCATTTGCTGCCTCAGCATTATTGAAATAACAGGCTGATTCTAGCTGGGATGATGCAGTCCTGCAGGTAACCACACACCAAGCTAGAAAATTTATGGGTTGAAACCAGCAGTAATTAATAAAAGACAAGGGAGATACAGCATTAAAAAATGACACACATTTTGGCTGAAAGACTTATCTGCATAGTTTAGCAAAAATGCAATGTTACCTTTGGACAGTAACTTAAAATGGCAAATAGTGTTGATGGTCATTAGTGTCCAGTAAAAGAGAACACTGAATTTCTCTTCTTTCCCTTTTTTAAATATAGTGCTATTATTTCACTGGACATTTAGTGGGATTTGGCTCTAGTGATATTTCATGTATTTGAAAAGTTATCTGTCCCATGTTTATATAAGAATGCCTACAATGTGCTCTGCAACAACTTAATAATGAACAGTAAAATAACTGCATAGCCAAAGATAACAAAGGTGCAACATCAATGTAGTCATTTCTGTATCTATTATCATCTTTTTTGTGTATACTCAGTCAGTTACAGTGCAGTACATATACAGGCATAATTTCAGGGATGCACTGCCTAAGGGCAGAGGCAATATTCAGTCCTGAATGTAATTGCAAAATGGCTTTCTTTCCTGTATCTCTCCAGAATACAGATTAGGGAAATGAGAATAAAGTGCCTTTGGAAGGCAAACTAATCCAAACTCCACCTTCTTTACTTTTCTGTGATATATGTCATTTTTATAATTATTTATAATTTTAAACTTTGTCTATTGTTCTTAATAGGGTAGTAATATCAAAAGAGATATGGAAATGGATGGTATTCTGCCATTCTGAAAGATGTCAGAAGAGAATTGGCCAGGGTTAGCTAGGTATCTTTTTTAGTTTTCCAGCAAAATATATTAGGAAATTAATGAAACAACCTTCTGTTATTCTTCAGCCCAGAATTTAGTTGATTCCCCTGGGGTGGGCTGGCATTATATTAGATCAGTTCAGTGCAGATGCACCTCAGCAGCCCTATTTTCTTTGTTTTGGTTTGCAGATAACAGAACTGAAGGCTGACTTGCAATATCAGGAATCTCAGATGAGAGTGAAAATGAACCAGATGGAAAAAACTCACAAAGAAGTTACAGAACAGTTGCAGGTAACCTTTTTTTTAATTTGGCCTTTTTACGAGTATTCCCAAGATTCATTAGATGCAGATGCTGACTTGATTCCTACATCATGCTATGCCAAAATGTGTGTGTGGTTTTTCTTCTCAGTTTTGGCTTGGTGTTCAGCATATGAATCCAGCCATTATGGTTTATACTATCTCAGCTTATGAAAGTATTTCAAATCTCAGCAACTTTCAGATATATGGACTCCAATTCCTAGAATTCTTCAGCCAATATGGGCTTGTTTCTGGTCATCAGGTTTGATTCAAGAGATCATAGCAGTGTTAAAGAAACCATGGATTAGCAGTGTGTACATCCAGCCATTGTGGCTTACTCTAGGCAGGTTAGCCACTGTCTTACATTCTGAAATGCACATCTTATTTATTCTTCTCTTCTTTTCTCCCTGCAGACCAAGAACCGAGAGCTCCTGAAACAAGCTGCAGCATTATCCAAGGGCAAAAAATCGGAGAAATCAGGAGCAATAACTTCCCCTTAAATTCAGTAGATCTCCTGCCCCGAGATATTTGGGGCTACAACCTCATGGTTCCAGAACCACACTTGGATTGCTACTGCTATGGACGTGACAGAAGCCTTTGAGATTGGCTATTCAATAGAGTGCACAAGTGTTGGTTTATAAAATCTCCTACTCCTGTCATAGTACAGTGATGAGAATGATTGGGGGCTTGGTTCATACTTCCAAGCCTGTCCTCCAAGCTCATGAACAAACCCTTTCAGCGCAGCAATTCTCTCCATCCATTTTACCATCACTGCCTTGGGATTGATGAGGCAAGAGAGTTGCAGATTGGCTCCTCTATAACATTCTGCTTTTATACTTCACAAGACACTTAAAGTGGCAAAAACCAGTTTTAAAACTATTTTTAAAGCGTTTTTAAGTGAAAATTCTGTTCATTGGGACATGCGTGTACCCCTCTGCTCAAGGACAGCTTGAGACTTTTTAAGCCTGTAAATTGAGAATGGAGTTTCAATCAGCAATTCAGCTTCTGAAAATTCAAGAGTTTCCCTTGGCAAAATAATTCAGTATACTCATATGGAAACCAGAGGTTATAAATTAATATTTTACTCACTTTTTAAATGCTTATTTATGTATCACTACTTTTTAGGCTGATTCAACAGCTCTTTTTTGTGTTTTATTCTGTTTGGAGTGATGCCAGAAATCAGGTATATGTGGTGAGTTCAGTTAATAACAGGTACAATTATGCAGGTTATCTTCTGAAGAACACAAAAGAAAACCATTTTGACTACCTTGGCAGCAAGATAAAGGGAATTGGGGGAATGCTGGAACTGAAGGACAAAGGTTTTCTGAACTGTTGATATAAAAAGAAAATGTACCCTCAAGTCAAGTTTATGTGGCTTGCAAGAAAATGCGATTGCTTTGAGAGCTGATACAAAAATCTAATGACTGTAAACATAAGAGATGAAAATAATTCAATGACTTTTTGAGCTCTGGCCCCCATTGAATTTGCTGGGAAATGGTAAGTCTCCAAAAGTGTGTGTGGGGTTTTTCTTCTCAGTTTTGGCTTGGTATTCAATGTATGAATCCAGCCATTATGGTTTATACTATGGTTTATACATTATGGTTTGCTCCAGGCTGATGAAATAGGGAGAAAAGAGTGAGGTGAAGAAAGTCATTGCAAAGAAATGCCTCAGTCAGCAATTTGAGATGAGAAAAACTAACTTTTTTAATAAGAGAAGAACCCTGTGCTGCTGTTGAGTTTCTGATATCTAAAAAGGAAAACAACCTTGAACAGGGAAGCATGCAGAAATTAATATTCTACTGCAGGTTATTTATTTTTTAATCTTGTTTGCTCTGTTTAAGACTTGGTAAGAATCCATTGCCTTGGAAAAAAACAAATAGAACTAAGTTTTATACTTAATATATTTTTTGGAAGAACTGATTCATAGAGATTTAAGTAGGTTGTTCTTTGGCAATCTATCGCCCCCGCCCCCAATTAAGAGGAGAATGACATTTCTGGTACATTGAGGTTTTTGTTTTTCTTAATAGTGACAGTTCAATCATGCATTAAAGTGGGTGCTTTACAGTGATGCTGTTCTTTCTGGAATGTATTAAATTGATTTGTAAAAAGACATGCTAAAATATGCATTGGGGGACATCTTTCAGTAGCTTTTTGTTTTGGTATTTTGGGTATATCTTTCTGGGTTGGTTCAGCCAAAATAAGCCATTTTCTTTCTCTCTGAACTTGAGTCTGGTTTAAGCATTCACTGTCTTCATGAAGCACAAAGAGCTGTGGTGCTATGGTAGAATTTGCTATCTATATCAGATTAAACATTTTCTGTAATTAGAATTTATTGTTCAGGATGTCCTCTTAAATCTTCTTTCACTATTGCTGTAACTGTTGTTATTACTTTAAAAAGGCAAGTGCTTCTTGGAATTTTAATAGACTTAATTGTCTTCTACCTGTACTACAGTTGAAAAGTCTCTCAGTTTGGCTTATGAAGATGACAATCCTTGCTCAGCATTCTCCCTACCCCAGGATGATATTTCATGAATTAAATGGATAACTCTTCCAACAATGGAAGTACATAAATGATAATTCCCTAGAGGAATGGGGGATCCATGCTCCTATTACCTTCCTATTTGGGAGTCCACAATAGATGAGTAGCTGTCAGAAACTGTCTCTACCCTTCACCAGTACAATGATGAAGAAAAAGGTAATATGGCAGATTGGGATAGTGGTGGTGTCCAAAGGAAATTATATATTGCCAGAGTGATTACAGGATTGAAGTAATAGCTACTTATTCCTATTCACAGCAGGTATATAATCTACCTTGGTTGAGTTCAGAAAACCTAGTCAGAGCTGGATCTTGTTCGTAGTTTGATGAGAGACCACCATAAACCCCCAGGGGTTTAGACTATATTGGGAAGTTAAAATACATCCCTGAAGCAGGTCATAGGGAACCCACTTCTGTATTATTGCCAAGAAAGCTGCACTGTAGCACTCAGGTAGTTACCAAGTATATCAACCTGGAGACATGCTTACCTGTTGATACCTGTTGCTTGTCATATCAAATGCAATGACATACAGAAGGTGCATCCTACATGCAAGGAAGGACAGGTTAGATTTGTGAGATTTGTTTTAGTGATTTGGGTTTACTTTGTTTTTGATTTTTTTAAAAAAATAGATTCCTGAATCTTTCAATAGAAGCTGGTACAAATGATGTCTTAGAATTAAGGAGTTCTATTTTTACTAACAAAGACAAAAAAATTTAAAATAGAATTAAATCGAAAAATGAACTGAAGACAAAAAAGGGACCTTAGAGCATAATTTTAAGGAGAAATGCCAACACTTTAACTATTTCCAATGGTTCTGTTCAAAATATTTGTACAGATGGTGGCAATAGTTAATATAGCTAACAAATGGCAACTTTTAAATAAATGTAATCTTCAGTGTAAGGTTTTTTAAATTTGTTGTTTGGTTACTTTTTTAGCAAGAACAATTTATGATGTTTATATAGCTCTGAAAGATGTATTTTAGCTTTCCAGTATTTTGTGAAAACAAACAAGAGAACTAACAGAAGTTGAATCATTTCTTATATTTATATGTTTAGAAAATATGGATAATAAACCAATAACGGAATTCATACTGAAACATTGGATGCTTACTGGTTTTCACAGTTGCTTCAGACTATTTCAACTCTGTTGTCGCTAAAATTATAATTTCTTCACTAACACAGTCCAGAAAATACATTTAAATGGATTATTGTGCCATCTATGGATTATTTCTATGATCATTTTTTGACTTTTTTATGACTTGCTGAAATAGATTTAAAAGGAATTCCATATTGCAAAGAGTTTTAACATGTTTATTGGACTCCAAGTCAGTCTCCTGGGCTTTTTAAAAAGACTTTCAAGAGAATCTGTCATTCTTAAATGATTTATCTATTACTGATAAAGTTTTTTTGGCATTAAATGAAGTTGAGGAAGTACATCATTGTTCAAATATTTATGGTCTTAATTTATGAGATTTAGAGAGTTTACACAGGAATGACTGAATTTGGCATATTTGTTGCAAAACTTACGACCAATCCTTTTGCAAAGTATATTCAAAGTAACAGCATAATTCATGTTCAGTTTTATAAAAGCCCTACTCCTTGTACTGAGTAAATTTATTATTATGGTTGAAAAGACAATGATTGGAGAATAAGAAAAAATATCAGGTACTGTTAATTGTAAACTCTTTCCATTTTTTCCAGGCTTCTAAAATAATGTTTAAGGAGGATTTTGAGATAGTAGATATTCATGTCTTTACATCAGGAGGAACACTATCACTTTTAATCAAGAGGGAGGAAGTATGTATCCTCTAATATGTAATCATTTTTATTTTAACTGCATAGCATCAAAATAATATTCCAGATTAGATATATCTAAGGCTCTGTCAAATTTTTGTTGATATTCTGTGGCCAGCTTAATCTTTGCATGTTTATCACTGTGTATGATTGAAGGAAAAAATAACTTGCCATACATGAAATCAAGTAGGCAAGAAGTTGGGTATGTTTGGATCAACATAGAATTTTAGAGGATAATACATTTTAAGCTATACTATCAAATAATGAGAATGGAAGATATTGCCCTGACTTAAATCCTCTTTTAATCTTGTGCAGAAGAGAGTCATTAATCATTAAAGCTTCTTTAGCTTGTGCCAGTTGTTTGGAAAACTATGCCTATTTAAACTTACATGAATTGACATGAAATCCAATACTTTTTAAAGCTCTTTTTATGCTTGCTTAATGTTAATTAATGTGGAATTTTTTGTTAATTCTACTATTCTGTGCTAATAGTTTTACTGTAAGTTCAAATGTGTTTGGAGTTTTTGTTTATTTACAAAAAACATCTGTATATATCATTGATGGTAATTACTACTGTACTTAACATCTTCAGAGCTCAGGAATTAGATCAAAGTACTACTCTTTCTTCTTTACTCGGGGGGAAAACTCCAGATTATCTTCCTCCTTCTCCATATATTCTGAACAAGTAAAACTACAGCTCTCTCATGCACCAGGGGTTACTAATCCAAGGAAAACTTACCTGCCACATAGCTGGTAGCTCCCTGGCATCTTCTCCAGTGACAGCATGGGTTACATTAGCCAGCAAGACCTGCATTTTTGTTGTTGCTTAACTTTGCAGACGATCCCAAGCTGTAGCAGGATGAGGGTGATGAGCTCATGGAGAAAGGATGGCATGTATGTTAATAGCTGTATGCTGGATATGCTTCCAACTGTACTGTCTGGTAGTTGGCTTGTTCTGTTACAAAAAAAGTGTGAGAATCATCCAGAAGATAAAAAGTATATGGGAGTAATCATTAAAGAAATACAGTGCCCCTTAATTCTAGAGAGTGATCAATGCTGAAGTCTAACCTGGCAGGAACACTGAGCCCTTCAAGCTCTATAAAGCAGGTCAGCCTCTTGAGATCAAAGGAAAGATCCAAGAAGAAGCAATGGATACCAGGGTACTGATTTCTATCCCCCGTCCCTTGGTCTTTCTTTACAGTGGTCTAAAAAACAGATATTCCTCAGAACTCATGTTGGAGTTGCATAGATGCTTGCTCTACTGATGAGGTTGTCCCAACATTGTCCTTTCAAAGACATTGGAGTGATGACTACAGATAAGGCTGCAATAAACAGATTAGGCACACAGAGGACAGAAATAACTAACAAACTCTACTAAATTCTAAAACACCACTCCAAAAAGAGCTTGGGTTGTTTTCATTTGCAGATCCTAACTGATATTAACCTTGTAAACTAGCTTGAATATACAAAATGCTTCCAAAGTAGCAAACTATCTGAAATTATGCCTCCTTTTTTCTTCTCTCTGAGAGGTTGTCAAGACCAGAAGGTGCTCAGCCAGTGGTTACTTCCTGATTCTTGTTTCAAGTGTGATACAATCTGTGGATTGGAACTGAAATAATAAAAAACAGATGCCCTTGGACCATTCTTAGCAGGATTATATAGAATAAAGTCTGTAGATATGCACTTTATTAAGCATTGCTTATATGCTGTGTATATTCATTGCCAGCACTCACTGCAGAAAGATTTTTTTAAAGAATGAAAGCTCTTATATTTTTAACATACTAAATGGTCTGTTCTAGCTTCTCTGTTGGCATGGTTTAGCCAAGAACTTGCAGTCCAAAATGTAATAAATTGATAAGGAAGTAGATGAAGACCTTTTTTTTTTGCAAAAAAGTTACCCCACCCACATTTATTTTAGATGAATCTCTTCAGAGCCAGGCCCGGAAACTTCTGTAGCGTTTCCATGCAGAGTAGAAAATAGCAGCTATTCAATAGCTGAGTTCATGCAATATGTTCAGCTACTTAAAGCTGAGTTATAGATCTAGCAGCTGTTTTGCACAAGTTTGGTTAGGTTTATTTGTGGCTTAGTGTGTTGTGCAAATCCTGCCTATCTAGACAGTGGTGGGAGTACACAGGAATATCTTGAATAAACTGGTCAAAAGTATAATGTGAATGCAGCCACAGTGTTTCCTAAGTAAGGCAGCTGTATGAACACCAATACATGGTACATCGTGTTACACAATTGTGTATATTTCAACCACCTTTATTTGGCAGGGACACTTAGAATTTAACTCTTCAGATATACTCCTTTTAACATTTTTTTAAATTTTATTTGCTCATTTTATGTTCATTATTTATGCTCTGCCTTTAAGGTTCAATAACCCAAGTTGCTATGCTAAAAATTTATAAGGGAGAGTAGGAACATCCGTTCTTCAGAATACAGCTCCTTTTACAGATCTCTAGAAGCAAAATGTCCTTATATGATGAGCACTCAAGAAATAGATATTGTCAGCTGAAGATATGTGGACTTCAACTTCCAGAATTCCCCAGCCAAATGCCAGCTGCTTTTTTTTTAATACTTTCACCTTAGGAAGGATCTGTGTCCTGACCCAGGTCTGTTGTATAGAGCAGGCTGACCCTGGAAGGAGAGGCCGGAGCAAGATGGAAAGGCCTGTATCAGATGCCTGTTTACTTGGATGAGTGGGATGAATGTGGAAATCAGATCATCCCTTTCCATTTTAGATAATTTCTAAGAAGTTGATATTTATAACAAGCCAGCTTTTTAGACTTGATTCAAATACAGTTTGTGGTGGTAGTGGAGTTATCACTGTGAAGTGATAATTACAGCAAGCTTTTGTGCAGCTGAGTGACTGAAATTTAATAATTTTGCATTTTCATTGTAATTACATAATTTTACATGTAATTATCACTGTGAAATGATAATATCACTGTGAAGTGATAATAAGTGTAATTATCAATTAATTACTGTAATTATCTAATTACAGTAAAGTACAGTACTACTAACATAAGTGTAGTACAGTAAAGTACTACTAACATAAGTGTGCAAAATATAATTGATAGGT
>JANHZU010004827.1:0-12527 GCA_032468055.1 Acrochordus granulatus
TTGGCAAAATTGAGAGAAATGGGAAAAGAGGAAGACAATAAGATTAATTGGCAGAATAGCAAATCAATGTCATTTGAAGACTTACAGACAGGTTTTTGTTCAATCCTCAGGGGTTATGTTAGTCCTTCAAGATAAGCAAAGTCAAGAAACAGAAACATTTGGGCTTTCAGAAATTCTCTTTATTTTCATTAGAATATTAGAATTAATAACAACCTTGAAAGTCTGCCAGAAATTCTCTTTATTTCTACTTATACCTAACAAAATCAAGGTTATGTTATTCTGAGTTTATTTTTCATGGTTTCCTCTTTGTCAGGATCTTTTTTCTATAATATCCTTATAACATCTCAATATTCTGAATCAGCCTGATATTCCATAATAGGTAAGGCATGACTCAAGAGTACTTCACAACATTGTCATCTTCATATGTGCCTGATACAATTGTAGGCAACTCTGTAACTGAGTTTTTGTACTCCTAATGGTCAGAATAAGGAGAGGAATGCCCAGGTCCTGATTTGGTGTGTGATGTCTAACAGCTATATTTTTCATTGTGAAGGGAATTGACTGTAAGAATTTGAGGGAAGTGACTATAAGAATTTGACTATAAGATTTGAGGGAAGTGACTATAAGAATTTGACAGGTTAATTTCTACACAGTTCTTCCACCATCTGCCATTGTTCAACACTAGGAGAATTAACATCTGCTATTTCCATTCTTAATCAACATTATCTACCAAGAGTAAACTGAAAATAAGTGCTGTATGGAAAAAAGTATATGTGAGATAGCTCAGGTGTGTTCTGAATTGAAGAAATTCAGAGGAATTCATTTTGAACTCAGCTATGTCAGATGAAGCTACAAATGACACATTTCAGCTTGGCTCAGATGACTAGACTCAATTGCACTAGAATACTACCATCTGCATGGGCATTCTGACAAAACGTTTGCCAAGAAATGACACATCCTATAGCATGGCTAAAATATTGTTTTTCAGTTGAACTTCATGGTCTATTTTCTTCTCCATCATTCCATGATATGGAAGGTCACAGCACAACAGGAGAGAAGCGGAGAATCCCAGATCCTAGGAAAATTCAACTGCACATCTTTATACAGTTTATAAGAGAAGGGCCTTACCCTTGGAAATGCTTAAGATTGTCTACAAGTCATACCAGCTCCAATAAGGCTCTGACTTCCGTTGCATGATTGGAAGTTCCCCTGTGATATAAACACTTCTGTTCTATTTTGATAACATTGTAAAAGCAGAATCATATCTTGCTCTTGTAGGTGAAGAATCAGTTATATTTTGTGATATATTAAATGGAGCTAGCCAGGAATGCCTCCCCCTCATGTATATCAAGGGCCACAGTTAGTACTCAGGGATGCTAGAAGAAACTTCATAAAGAGGAACATTTTACTTTTTCTGATACCTGCATCCAACATTCTCAAGTAGGCTTTATCTGATGACCCTCCCATATAGCTATATGCACAAGTGGAGAATAATGAGATACCATGCATGATGTGTCTGGTATGGAATGAATCCAGGAATTTAATATTATAAACAATATCCTGTCTTCAGTCACACTCCTTCATGAATATTCACTTCCCTGTATTCTTGAATTTTTCTGCTACGTATCTGGGCCCAGGCAGCAGAACGCTACAGACCCATATTAATGCTCTATATTCTTTTGTATCATTATATTTAAATTTTGCCTTCCCCCAAATTAATAATGGTGTTCTTTGTTTTTCCTATTCCTCCTCTTATCCTCACAATAACCCAGCCAACTTAGCTTAGCTGAGACAAAACAACTGGCCCAACAGCTACAAAACAGAAACAGAGCGTCCTAATGGAAAAATAATGCTGGGTAAGTTCAAAATTTTAAAGAAAGAAACATGTTTTCCACAATTTGAAAAAAGTCAATGGAAAAGGGAAGAAACATCAGATTATCTATGGGAAAGTTTCTATATCATGAAAACTTCTAGTACATGGGACATTTTGCTGGCAAACAAAGCAAGACATCTTTTGGAATATCTCCCAGGCTTGAATACGATTTAGTTAGGAGACTATTGGCGGTCTACACTAGTCTGAGCTCTGTGGAAGAGTAGCAGAATTATGCTCATGACAAAAATAAATTTATTCAGTTATAAGAAATTAAGCAATTGTCCTATAGTTGCTGTGGTTTTTGGCCAATGACTCCAGCTTCAAGTTATAGATATGAACATTATATATGTTTTCTGGCTATCAGTAAGGCATACAAATAGACAATGCAAATCACACAGAACCTACAGGAGAGGGAGCAGCGGTAATGGTTGGACCTGCAAGATGCAGGTCAAATCAAACATGGAAGGCAAGGAATCACATGGACAAGATCACATCTTAGCTAGTTGAGCCATTCAGCCAGGTGAGACCAGTAATTACAGCCCATGGTTACATGTCAATTCCACCATCAGTATCCCAGTTGTAATGGGAACAGGAACAGCTGTTTGCAGTGTAGAACTAGAACAGACACATATTTCTTGCAGATACGGCAAGTAGGGATCAACGTTTTCCCTGCATCAATAGGCAGTGAATAATCAAAGAAGTACTTTCATAATGTAACGATTGATAAATGGGAACTAAAAGCACACAGGCCTATTTTCTAAGATAACCTGTTTCTTTTGTGAGCTGCCTAGGATTACTGTGCATTAAGATAAATGGCCATATAAGTTCCATAAAGAAGTAAATCTGAAAAATAAGACTGGAAATCGAGCCTTTTGGTTGTAGGAGGCTGCTAGGGGGCTTGACAACATTCCAGGTTGCTCATTATACTCTCATAAAACACAGTACACAAATGCACTGCAACTATGCAGTTGTGATAATTTAATGGAAGGTTGCAATTCATTCCTGGATTGCTTACAAGGTCCACTGAGAAAGTAGATGCTTGAATATCAGTTTACCAGAATCAGGATTGCCTCTGTTGTGAATTCATGCAGTTCTCAACTTAAAGGTCAGATAGAGATCTGGGCATCCAGGCTTGGCTAGGTTCATGCTAGGATTTTGCTTTATTATGGGCAAAGATAGGAATCACACTGTCATGATGCAGCTGTTGATTATGCAGCACATTTCTTTCCTTTGCATCATGTTGGCATGCCCTTTAATTATCAGTCTTTTAGCACAAAGTACCTGAAGTATGCCAATGGTTTGCATAGGTATGTTTATTCCCCAAAATGACAAATGTCTACCTCTCTTGCATCCTTCTATGTAGAGTATAATGTATATTATTTTGCTGTCTAATGCCTCACTCCACATAGTGCCAGTTAAGCAAGGGTGCTACCTTCATCCTCACCTGAAGGATCAGATGATCAAGCAAAACCACTAGCCAGAACTGATGTGTTAGAGAACAACACCCAACTCATTACACAATGGCCTCCTCAGCCTCTGGCAATCTTTCACCGAGACAACACTTCTGGGCTTTAGATGACTAAAAGCAGTCTCCATCACATTCCTGCACTGAAGACACAGTTGTTGGCTGCTTCTCTGGAACTGAGCTGTGCAAAAATGGCTTCATTAGCTATCTCTGAAGAAGATTAATATCATCTCCAAGGATAACAGGTGGAACAGTAAACACGCACACACAGAGGTAGCTTGGGTTTCTCTACACAAATTGACCCAATCCATTGCAATGCAGAGGGTACAATTCTGATATATAAATAAATCATGGTGGATTTCACTGTAGTCAAAGAATCATCCATTGTAATCCACCATGCATTGAAACAGCATTAAATGGAAATTCTTCCTGCTTATATCCTGCTTTTATAAGCCATACAGGGTACATATGGAGATATGGCACCTTTCTGTTTTCCCAATCCCATGGAGAACACCATGCCTCCAAGCCATTTGTCCAAAGCCATTTTTAGAGTTGTGGAATCACAGTGCTGCAGGCCTCAAAGTACCAAAATGTTTTCCTTTTTCAAGAGAAAGAACTCATGTCCTGCATGGAAGAATTAATGGGCACAGACTAGGTTTCTGTTTGGGTTCCTTCCCCTCTTTGGTGAAGGATGTCCTACCCCTCTCATATTGCACATGGTCTAAGGGGCACCCATGTTATTTCTTCTCTCCTAGTCTTGACCCTGAAATATATCTTAGGAATGAAGACCCTAATAGGGATTCTTACAGGTATACTATATCTAGGTAGTGGTCCATTTAGATGCCTACAAGTTTTGTTCACTCATCTCATGACCAGTGGCCTCCTGGTTTTTGCTTTCCCTTTGCTGCATGATGAATTTCATGTTTGACAAACAGTTCTGATTTAACTCTTGAATGAATCTCTACCTAGGATTACTAAAGAATAATTTTTCTGGAGTTATTCCCTAAAATGCCTGATTATAAGGTTGGTCATCATAGCATACCTACATTCACAGTAGTTTGTAGCTGCCATATGAACAACATATTATAACCAGGGGGGGATGCAGTACACAATTCTTCCAACACTTTAGCGCTTGGTCCAAACCATACATGGAGTTTATGGTACCTCAGCACATCTCAGAGATCTTCTAGCATGCTTGCAGTGGTTTTGAGCATAAATTCTCAGATCCCTGATGAATGCCAGATTCTACCTTTGCTTGGCAGCCAGATTACCCATTCTGCCCCACTGATTCTGCATTCTTAACATACATTATGTACACGGTATTCCTTTTTCATTGTTCATAGGAAAGCAAGTCTAAATGCTAAAAACAATGTGGCAAGCTCTGGAATATGAGCAGAAATGGATCTTAAACTGGCAGCATCATAAAGGGGAGGTCAGGAGAGAATGCTGGTTTTTGAGGGAGATGAATTGTATATCAATCCAATTTTGTAAGTGGTGAAGAGGCTGGTAAGATGAATTAAGCCAGAGAATGCCTCTCCAGAGTAGTAAAATAGAAGTAAACAGGTGGGTGGAATTATTTCTGTACTTCTGATGTGCCTGTTACCTACAAGATAGCAGGAAAGGAAGATTATCTTTCTATAATGAAAGTCAAAAGCAGTCTGTCAGGATTGCGTGCATTTCCTTTTGTCCTGCTTTCTACCAACATACACTAAATTGTACGAAGAATGTTATATGTTCCCTTACTTTGTATCCACATCACAGAACATAGGCAGACGTTTGGTTGAGAACTAGACCTTGGCCTACTATGAAGCATGGAAAAGTGGAGACAAGAAGTCTGCACACATATTTGATTTGCCATTTGATCTGCAAGAGTATGTCCTTTCTTTCTTTGTTCACTGCTATCTACTGTTCTCCACAGTTTATTTTCCACCTATGAATTCTTCACTATCTGTTCCTTTACAAGTAATCATGGAGTACCATAGTGAGGATTGCTAGTAAAGGTGGAATAATCTGCAACCTCCTCTCAGGCTGGTTGTGCAACACAGAGCAAAACCTCCACCCTTGCTCAGTGGCACCTGCTATGCATGTTTAAAATCTTTGTTTTGTAATAACACTTTCTCAGAAAAGGATGCCATTAAAAATGATTTACATTTTACTCTTTCTCTGCTTATCATTTCTCCTCTGTCTTCCTTGATTGTGATTGGTACTTATTATTTAGCATGGTCCTATCAACTCCATAGGAAAGCTAAAGCTATTTTAACTGAAGTTGACTATAATATAGCAAAAGAAACTTGCAAGTCTGATTGTGCTCAACCTCCTCTTCCTTCTTATACTCCAGTGACTTTGGACAGCATCTACCTGAACTGCTTCCAAATATTATCTCATTTCTTAGGACTTAAGAAAATGGTTTAGCCTCTTTTGCCTACATCATAGTTCTTGGATATTTCTGTCAAGACATCTTCCATACTTTCCACCAAAGAAAATTAAGTGTTTCTCTTCTGACTTAATTTAACTGTCTGTCGAAACTCACTCCTTGCTCCCTGTTCTGTCTGTATAGACTAACTGGAGAACAAGTTGCATCTGATGGCTAACTCTGTTCCTTCTCTACCTGCAGAAGTTTGATCGTCTGGAGTTGCAGTGCCAATAGCATGGGCAGCACATCATGTTTTGAAACTGCCACTGTGATCATAGGCTTCTGTGGAAAACATGCCTTTAACACTAGAATAGCTGGGAACAATTTTAGACTGCCTGGGGGTTGGCAGAGGGTGAGTTGAAGGCAGCGTCATGGGGACGTGGCAAAAAAACTAGGGGATGCTGGTTTCATATTTAGATGCAGGCAGGAAAAAGGCCACAAAAACAAACAGTTGCTGTGTTCTGGACAATGAATGAAGAGCCAAGTGTAAGTGACAGAAGATTCAGCAGGAGGGAGCTATGTGAAAGACCTAAAAAAGAACTATTAAAAAAGGAATCACAGAATGATAAGAAACTCATTAGCAGCTTAGTACAAATTTTAAGGGAATGAAACAGGTTAAGGGAATGATTATTACTTCTTTTAAAAAGATGTAGTTTCAGATGGAATTAAGAGATTAAGGAAGCATGAAAGAGATACGCTGTAATTTATGGTTCAGCTACAACAAACTGTTGTTATAAAGTCCATCTTACATATGCCTCAGGAAAATCTCCACACCCTTTTGAGAGAGCTATAAAACTTGGAACTTTCTCCAGATGTAATTTAAACATATCTGGCTGAGAACTATCATGATTTTTCTATTAAAAAAATCACCTTATATGACATCCTTAAACATTACTTCAGATTTTTGTACCCACAAACAGAGAAGTCTTATCTGAAGTTGAGTATTCAGTTGGCACAAGGTTAAAAAAATGATTTAATTTAGATTAGACAATGTACAGTTCATGGTAGAATTAATAAATTTGGATTTATTTTATATTTAGTTATCCCATGAATTAAAAATAATGATGAAAGATAGAGAACCAAATATAATAATAGAACAGTGGAGATTCTGTTGACCAGAAACATTATATTTCAGATTTGGCAAAATTACAGTAAATAAAATGATATATTAAGATATAGCTGAAAGAACTGCATAAAAAGAAATGTACCTTTTGATTTGAATAGAATTTTCAGAAGAAATAGTTTGCAAAAATCAAATGTTTTAATTACAACAAAAGAAATCATGTTAAGGAACTAGTGGCTGATTTAAAAAAATCCTACCAAATTGCCATAAAATGTAAAACCAAGGAATAAAAAAATGTAATATCTTTAACAGTGAACATTAAATGATAAATTAAGAGGACTTGTTTAAAAAGCAAGCAGGAAACTAAGAGAACCTAGAGAGAACAATAGACAATTGGGAAGAGTAAAAAGAGGAAAGGACAGGAAAGGTACCAGGGTATAATATGTGAAGCAAAAAGAAAAAAGCCAGAGTGGCAATTTTGGAAATTCCCAATTAACTGCTTGAAAGATGTTAGACATCTTCAAAATGAAAAGGCTGGAAACACTAAGCAAGTGCCTTCAATTCTTAATATAAGAAAATGAAACTATATCTTCATAAGCTTTAAGAATTTAAAATAAATCTCAAACAGCAAGACAATGTTTTGACTATAGAAAGTTTTAAACAGATTAAGGGCTCAGAAAACATTGAAATATTTGATTGTAAATATTAAGACTTTGAAATTAATTTTAAAGAAGAATGCATCTTCATGGGAAATAAAAATTTTCAATATTAAAATTGCCGCAGAACGTAACACCTATTCATCTTAAATTCATTCAAGACTGAAGAAGAGCATTAGCCAAAAGATATTATATCCAAAACTAATTAATTGTTCCCTCCAAAACAAGGAATATCTTCAAGATCCCAACCATCTATAGAAAAAAATGTTCTGCCTTTTGCAAAAATTAATCCTAGTTTATGGGTTCTTCTCAATAGTCACTAATTTGTAAAATTACTTGAGGAAACTAAATTATTTTCTATCAATTAAAATCCATGAAGGAAACATATTTACTTCTTATTTAGACAAAGGAAGGCATCTCCATGGCAAAGAAAATTATTGTACTGTTATTTATATGTTTTTAGATATTACATTAAGCATAAATTCCAAATCAGTTTGCAAATTTTCATATATCTCCCTCATAAATAATGTAAATGGTTCTTGTATTATGTACAGTAGAATATAGAATGGGTGTAGCATTTGATGTGGTTTTCTTATTGGTGGGGTATGAGCAACAATATACTGGATTGCAAGGTAGTTCTAAATTAGAGATTAGCTTGCATAGACTAGTGTGAGCATGGTTGGAGAAAGTGGGCTTGATGCCCAAACTGACATATACTTTTTTTATTGTGACCAGAAATCCCACTCTGACACAAGTACAACTCAGAATATGATCTTAGTCTCCAACTTCTGTATTTTATGAAAATACAGAAGTTATTTTAACTTCTTTAATAAAAAAATAATTTTAATTTTAAAATTTAATTTTAAAATAATTTTAAAGTTATTTTAGTAGAAATTATTGTCCCTAATATCTGAAACATATTAGGCCTGAAGATTAATACATAATATAAAGTAAAATAATTCAAATGAACCACCACTTTAACATTTGCTAGAACATGAAGCAGGGTTCCCCAAAGGTCCAATCCAAGACAGGCAGAGAATAACGACTGTGGTTCAGTTTGGGTGATGGTTCTTGATGGTCCCTTGGTTTATGCAAGAGGATTTCCATCTAGCCTTGAGTTCTGTCCTCTCTTGTTTCTGTACATTAGGAAGTTCATCTGGTCTTTCCTGGGAGGGGCAGCTGCTTTAGTGTTAATCTTGTCCACTATGGATCTGCTCTGAGGCAGAATCTGGCCATCAGCTGCTGCTTGGCTGGCTGCTGTCTTGGTGGCTGTGTTGGATGCGGCGGATCTGCTGCTGCCACTTGAGGGCAAAACGGCCTTTTTCCTTTTCCCTCAGTAATGTCTTTCCCAGGGGTCTTTCCTGGGTGGTTTGGAAATGTTTCTTATCATTATAACCTGCCTATGTGCTATGAGAGGGTGAGAAGAGATGGGCAGGAAGGGGACAGGCTGGATGGTGCCATCATGGAGGGCTCTGTGTGTGTGTGTGTGACAGGGAAGACACTTTGAAAAGAGTCCTGGCTGTCGTGAGGGAGATGAGAGGGAGAAGAGGAGGGGGAGGGTGATTGCCTGGAAGGAGAATCTGGAATTTTAATCTTGGGAGTTCTTTCTCTTGAATTTCACTAACAGTACTGGTTTCACTTAATTTATGCTTTTTATGCAGCAAGAGAGAAGAACCATCAATGAGAGAGAAGAACCAACAGAGATTTCCTGTGCAAGCTCATCATGCGAAGCTCGTCTTGCAAGTTTTCACTCATTAACTGAATTAAATTTTATTAAACATTTTTAATTTTTTTTGCTCATCTTGCTGAACATTCATGAACCACATTACTTGCAATCCAAAGTACCACTGTATTAGAAAATTAATTAAATCATATTCATATCAAATTCCTTGACACTCTCAAACTTGGGCCAGGAAATAGCATTGCCCTCACTTGCTCCCCAAAATAAAGGAGGGTTGGGCCACTTATGCCTTCAAGGGGAGAAAATTCCATAAAGTAGGACTGCCAACAGAAGATCTGTTTTGCCTGCACTCCATGTTCCTTGCAAAGAAAGAATTTCTTAACAGATCCTCTTCAGTAACTACATGAGACAGGCAGGTTCAATTCAGTCAAGGTTCTATCTGATATATTTCAATGCTGCTTCATAGAGGGCTTCAAAAGAAATAATCAACACTTTGAATTGTTCCTTGAAGGTACTTACCAATTACTTACAGATAACTGGCAGATATACTTCCCATTGGTTTCATGTAGATGTTACATTAGTAAGTAATGCAATAACTTTATAAGAAGGGTTAATCTACAGGTGTGGGATTATCCCACCAACAATCTAGTTTGATGTTTCTCAACCTTGGAGATGTCTGGATGTCTGGACTTCAACTGTCTAGAGTTCAAATCCCAGAATTCCCCAGCCAGTATGATGGCTGTGAATTCTGGGAGCTGAAGTCCAGACATTTTCATACTACAGAGATCCTCACAGCCTTCATACATTGATTTAAGGCTTCCAAAACATGAAAGCTATAACTGGGTGCTATCGGCATAGTGGTGACTCCTCTCCTTAAACTGGCAGATATTCTTCCCATTGGTTTCATGCAGATGTTAAATAACATTAGTGAGAGGGCTGAACCCTGTGATACCCCATATTGGAGAAACTAAGGGCTCAAGTATTTCTTACCCATGACCACTGACTAGAATAATTTACTCATGTAATGGTAGTGTCCTCTGCACCCAAACTACATAAACTGTCCAGGGATGTCCAGGTTGATGAGTGGAATGACATAAGAGATTAAAATGACTAGGAGGGGTGCACTCCCCCCTACTGAGATCCACAAGACTGACCAGTGTCATTTCTGTCCATGATTAGGCCTGAATCTTGAATGAAAGGATCCAGATGATCCATTTCCTCAAGATATTCTGTAGCTGGTTTCCTACATACAATGTCTAGCCTTGCCCCTTTGCCAACCCAAGCTTTGCCAGCTACAGATGAAACCAGTATGGAGATTCTTTCCTTCCCCATCAATTTGTTGTTTGTATGACACATTATTATTTGTATATATATATCCAAAATGGCAAAGCATGACAAAGGACATTATTTTTGAATGTTATTCAATTAATCACTACTGATTAAAAATAATTACCTGTATAACCAACAACTTGTGACTATAAAATTAAGCAATCACCCTTATGCATTTGCACATAACAATCATTCTCTCCTTTGCTTACACAGAAATCCCACCTCTTTTCTCCAGCAGAAGAAAAAAACAGGGATGGAAACGGAATGAGGGCAAGAAAGGAAAAATGGGAACCAGAATGGAAAGGAGATGAATTTAAGAGAGGGTGTAAATGTACAGGCAAGGACAGAAAACAAGAAAGGAACTATTACTCTTCCTCTTGGACAGGGGTGAATGGCTACCAGGAGACAAAGAAAGCATTGCCCTCACTTCTATTACACAGAGAAAGAAGATTTTACAAAATAGGAGGTGAGTCTAGTGCCAAAGGAGGTTCATCCATGCATGGATTTCACATTTATTTCTGAGTTCCCATTCTTTGCCTCCTCCACTTGACACTGCTTGCTCCCAGATCAGCTCCATACATATTGTCACCATTTAAATACTAATTTAGTATTAAAGAGAATATTTTGATTTTGGTGGCATATAAATCCAATAAATAAATAAACTAATTTGCAGGTTGGCCACAGCAAAAGAGGAATCATCACAAACTCCACAGCTGCCTAGAAGTGGACAGTTTTCAACTTCCACCTCCCAGAGGCCTGGTTCTCCATTGAAGTTATGATGCCATAGTGCCACTGCCCTCTTCCATGGCTCTTCTTCTGGCAAAGCAGGGAGATGACTTTGCAGCTCTCCTTATGGTTGGCCAGTCCTTTTTTCAATAACTGTGAAAACATATGTTGAACCAAGTTATGGCAGGGGTGGGACACATGCTGTCCCTATAGGCCCCTATTTGTCAGCCAGAGAAAATGCTAGTTAGCATAAATGCAGTTTGCAGTTCCTTAAATATCGCAATATGATGAAGACAACTGCAGATCTCTCTGAATCAGGAAGGATTTGACAGATAAAAAGCCCTGTGGAAGAGACTTCTCTCTTTCAATAGCATCTGGTCCTCTAAAGAATACATGCGTTGAATCTTATAAGACCCTCTTCTTAATTTCAGAAATATTTATTTGAAAAAAAAACCTCGTTTTCTTTTTGGACGAATATAGAAACAAATTAAGCACAATGCCATCATATGAGGTGAGGCATACACATATTCATCTTAACTTATTATAATTCTCATAAAGCCTATTACTGGATAGCCAATTCCTGTAATTTTCCATTAAGTCATCCTTGGAAACATTCTAAGACAGAGAAATGCTTACTGTGCTGTCATCTGCCCATTCAAAAAAATCATCTACAAACATTACTTGTGTACAAAACAAAAACTTTCCATGTTCTAAAAAAAGTCAATCAGTTAAAAAATGATCAAGATGCTGTCTCCCTGATGAAGTGGCTCAAACTGGCAAGAACATGCTGCTGTACTTAAATTGTCTCGAGTCTAAACTCAACCCAAACACTGTATATTCAATATAGGGACAAAGTCCAATTTCCACTTGACAGCAGAAGATAAAAGAGGAGGAACTTGTTTTGTCCTTGATGTAGTAGGTGAAAAGAGGACATCCCAAATTATCTGGCAGTTTTCCACCAAGGAAATATCTAGATTTATTTAGACAGACTAGATACATTAGAAAGATATGGGAGGGCTACTAGATCTAAGCTACAAGATTCATGTTGTTGTTGTTCAGTCATGCAGCTATGTCCTACTCTTCACAATCCCATGGACCATAGCACACCAGGCTTCCCTGTCCTGCACTGCCTCCCGGCATCCACCCAAACCCATGCCCACCATGCGGACAGTATTATCTATCCATCTCATCCTCTGCCGTCCCCTTCTCCTCTTCCCTTCAATCCTTCCCAGCATCACAGTCTCTTCTAAGGAGTCCTCCCTGCGCATTATGTGGCCAAAGTACTTGAGCTTCAGCTTCAATATCTGTCCCTCCAAAGAGC
>JANHZU010004828.1:56225-66507 GCA_032468055.1 Acrochordus granulatus
TAGCAAAAGTTAAAGTGCTGGTTAATTTGTTTTATTTTTACTTTATATTGTGTATGAATCATTGTTTCAGATATTAGGGACAATCATTTCTCATAAAATACCACTGAAAATGATTTTAATATTTTTGGGTGCATGGAACGGATCATCCGACTTTACATTGTTTCCTCTGGGAAAATTTGCTTTGGTATAAGAGCATTTGGATTAAGAGCATTCTTCCAGAATGAATTATGCTTGCAATCCAAGATTCCACTATACATATTAAAACATGATGTATTGTGCATATGTATAAATTATTTTAATAACATATAATTTATTTATACTATATTGTAATTTTTTCCAATCCAGTGTCTCTAAGTATGTTGACACCACAAACCCCAAACTTTTCTGCCACCATGACCATTATCAAGAGTGGAACTCAGCATATCAAAAACATGGCATTATAATGCTTGTCTAAGGAGAGATTTTAATCTGAATCATCACTGCTGAAGTATGAGCTATCACAATATTCTGCTGTGTAAAGGAATTTATGAAGTGTTGGATTCAGCTTTGGGATCCAGTTTCTTGGCACCAAGTAAGTTGAAAGATTGAACAGATCAACAAATACTTTATATCTGTCGCTGAAAAAGAAAATGAAAAACATTAAGATAAACAGTATTCCATAGTATTTTATAGTTAATGGCAGACAGAACCTGTAACACTATGTTTGTTCCAAGGTTCTTCATTATTTTGATGCACTTTACTAGCATCAGTTCTAATGCTCAAGAGTTGGGAATGATCACTCAGGAAAAAAACAGCTAGAATGTGATGAGCTTTGTTGTGATTGATTCCAGTACTCATAATAGCTTAAAAACAAAATTAGTTAGGTATGCGCAAGTATGGAAAGACTTTCACCTAATGCTTGCTAATGTCAATAGAGCAGTAAGGGCAATAGACAAGAGGTTGTTTTCACTGAGGAGACACTGTAAGGGCAGACATCCTTAACTCCTGCTTTTTTTCTAGGACAACCTCCTATAGTCCAGAAGATTTCAACTTTTCTCCCTTTAGGGTGAGCTTCTACAATTGTAAATGTTATTTGAAATATAAAGCATAAAAAAACATAATAATCGACTTGCTGGATTAGATTGAATTTTCCAGAAAAGCAGCATTTTGCATTCTTTACAGCAACAATTCACCTTGCAGTTTGAACGGTGACAGTTGTGGAACAGTGTAGGCTGTCCCCTGGGACAGCCCCTGGCCTTCCAGAAGGGCCTTAAGACCTGGCTCTGCAAGTTGGCCTGGGCTCCAAGGGGGGACTCATCATCATCTTGGAGGTGGCTGGTTGATCACTAGCCATCCTCACTCCCCTTTTTTAAAAATGAAATACTTTTTAGCCCACCCATCTAGTTCCACCGGGTTTTTTATTTTATTTCAATGTTTTATTTCAATTTTTTTTAATGATTGTTTTTTGTTAGCTGCCAAGAGTCTCCGGATTTTGGCAGCATAGAAATCTAATAAATAAATTCTCAAGATACCTCTTGCTTAAGAAAGCTTCGTTCTTATTAACAAAATTTCTAAAAATGCATCAACTAAGGCAAAGTACAACCATCCAAATTTGCTTCCATTATTATTATTAACGGAAGTTATTATTAGAGCAACTTGTCTATATTATTAGAGCAAATTGTCTATAGCTAGACTTGGACTTCCAGATCTTATTGGCTATAACAGCAGAATCTATGGGTATGATGCTTGGGGCTCTGAGTATAACCAAATTAGTTTTCTATTGGCTATCAATTGCTGCTGCATCCCACCACCTGAATTTCCATCTACATTCAAACAGATGTCCACATTTAAAATCAGCAGTGAGTTAATTTATTTTCTCAAAGATAAACTATCCATGTGATTATCTGTTAAGAGCATGAAGGTAATTTGGACCATTCCCAACAGAAACTTTCTGTCCAGCTTGAGTTAGTGATTCTCAAAATAAGATATGGCAATCTATTTACTACATTAATTATGAATACCTTCATTAATTCTGATCATGTTTTCAGTCAATTGTACTTGTGTTCAAGAGAAAGTAAATAAGTAAATTTTCTTCCTATAAAATGCACGAAGAATGTATTTGAGGAATTAATATACCTGCATGTTGTCCTTTTACATTTCCATGGAATGTAAAAAAAGGATTAGGGTTAGGGTTAATTATGGAAATGTAAAAACATGAAATCTGCTCTGCAAATATTGTTCACTTGTACAAAACTGTAGATATTAAATAATTATTTCATGTTTTAAGCCATTTATGATATGAACATGATTGATATGTGTCTTGCCATTTATAAATGATGACAAAAACTGAAACTGGCTTCCTAAACTTACCTCACTGTTGAGCGTAGATACTGGTAGCCTGATGAACCACCAGTTCCAGCCTTGCTGCCAATCATTCTGTGCACCACACACACATGGTTATCTAAGCATACAGAAACTCTTTTAATGCATTTTCCTCTTTAGGCATAAAAAGATCATATAAAACTGTCATAATGAACATTGTTAGATGGATTTCACAAACTTAACTTTTACCTTAGTATGTTCTACTTTCTTTATAAATACAGATATATATTTCATTTCAAAGTGGATACCCATAAAATATAGGATTTAATAGAACTTAGATTTAAGAAAATGAGGATAAGATCACAACCATGGAGTATATTTATTTCGCAATATATTATACCACAGTATTTTGCTGTATTAAAAAGAGTTATGTAATATTGTCTCCCATTGCAGATGAGCAGAAGTAAAGTTGAAATAAAATGATTTGCTAAACGTGGATAACTTCATGGTGGAGGCAATATCTGAGTACTTTCAAATGTATGGGTCTATTACTTAAACCATTATGCTGGCCAATTGTATTCATTTCATATAGGTTTTCTCAATCTAAGACACTCCAGGGTGGAATAAATATTTAATTCTCTACAAAATCCTAGACTGTCAACTTTGAATATATCTTTCATGTTGGCTATATTTCCAATGTGTGAGATGAAAGTAACATTATTTGTATTTAAGGGAGTGCACAAAGAGAACTTACATCTCCATTTAGTCATTAGGACATCAATATCCATAAGAGAAGTGAGAAGCTGGAAAGGAACTTGGAAGCGAGGTTCCTCTCTTAAAGAGAAGAAGGAAAAGGAGAAAGAGAAGAAGCAGAAGGTTGATTAAATTCCCTTTTATCCATTTGTTTAAAGCAAAAAAGAAAATCCAAATGAATAAATGTATGCACTAAAGCAATTTGAGACCTGCCGCTGTGTTTATGTATATTCTCATTAATCCAGGTCATGTCTTGTGGCAAAATTGCAAAACAATCTTGCACACCAAATTTACAAAGGCAACTGGACTTTTATTTTTGATGTTAGATAAAAGTCCAGTTGCCTTTTTAAATTTGGTGTGCAAGATTTTTTTGCAATTTTGCTACAAGACCTGTCACTGTTTAATAGTTAAAAACAACAGCAGAAAATAGTAAATAGATTTTAAATATGCTTCTCAGAGTACTATGTCACTCGAATCTCTTCTTTTGAAATAAGCATAATCAGGAATTTGATAAAGTTTTCTATTTATGGCTCTATCAAAGCAAATACTTAGTGCAGCTTTCCACCATTTGCTTTCTTATGCTCTACATGAGTTGGGGAAAGTAGGGATATCAGTTTTCAAAAGGCTTGACTAATAATTTTGGATAAGATAAAATCCAGGCTAGGCAAAGGAGAGTTTGCCTGCAGAAATTGCTTGCTATTGTTCCTCCCACCCCCTTCATGAGCAGAGAGACTGGAGAGAAAGAGGTTTCAAGAGAATACTGTAAGCTGTTTGTGTAATCACATTGTTTTGCATGATCACGTTGCTTTTGATGTGTAGAACAGCAAACAGCTTATTCTCCTGCAATTACTTCCTCTCCATTCTCTCTGCTCTACAAGGGAGGGAAGGAAATTAGAAGTCACAAGTCAGGCACAGGACAATGTATATTGATTGAAAGGCAATCATGTGACTGAGGGACACTGCTTAATTTGTAAATAGTTGTAAATAGATCGTAAAGTTATTTTTTCAACACTTGTAAGTTCAGTGGTTGCTGATCAAGTAGTTGGTAAGCAAGGACTACCTGTATTCTGTACAAAAATCCTACTCATACTTGTTAAGGATGTTAAAGCAAAAATGAAACAACTCCAATGAAATAATCTTTTACAGAGGATTTTACACCTTTTGTGTACCTGTAAAAGTAGATCATTAATGCTCCTTTCATTGCTTTATAGGACAGTCTTCTGTCACCTGCAAAAATTTAAAAGTATAAAATCATATAAAAACTATCTAATTAGATAGTTTCATGTAATCTATCAGGAAATGAAAATTCACTTCTGAACATCTTAATTTGTGTGCTTACCTTTACTAAGAAGATGTTCATGGAGTTTTTCATCAAACAATGACATGAGTACTTCTTTTTGTTTCTGAAGTTCTGCCAGTTGATCTTCTTTTTCCTCCAAGTCTTCTTTAGCCTTTCAAAGACAATTGTTGTCTTATTTTTTATTTATTCATGCTTGCTTTTATGGGGAATATTTTTCCAACTGTCTTTCATATATGCAAAACTTTTTCCCACAAATCCTTTGTATTATATTCATGATAATATAATACAAAAAAAAATATCAGGATGAGATGGAAACTTTTGCAGACTTGGCTGCCTCTGCTGATGGATCAGTAAGCTTTCTCTAATATGCCACTCTCTAGTTTTATTTATTCATTTAATTTATATGCCACCGAAATCCAGAGACTCTCGGCAGCTAACAAAAAACAATTAAAAACATGTTAAAAAAATAAAATAAAACATTCAATTAAAAATAAAAAACCTGGCAGACTGGAGAGGTGGGCTAAAAATATTTCGTATATAAAAGGGGGGTGAGTATGGCTCAGCCACCTCCACGATGATAATGAGTTTTGCTAGGACTGCAGCTTTCAACATATCTGGAAAACACCAATTAGGGGAAACATGCTGTATCCTAAACATGGAAGTAGTTGTTGACACTATGCACATCTGTAATCCAAAAATGAATGATGTTGTTCAGTTGCACAGTCGTGTCCAACTCTTTGCAGCGCCATGGACTGCAGCCCAGCAGGCCTCCCTGTCTTGCACTGCCTCCTGGAGTCCACCCAAGCCCACACCCATCACACTGACTATGCTGTCTAACCATCTCATCCTCTGCCGTCCCCTTCTCCTTAATGAGGAGTCTATAATATGAAAATAATCATATTTATTAATGTTTCCCCTTACGCTGGCAGGGACTCCTTTACCTTTTTTTTACACATATTTTAAAAATCAGTTTACTTGTAACCACATAATCATTCCTGAATTAATTTATTTTGATTATTAAATCTGTTTAAACATGTCCAGATGAGGATTTTAGATTTTGTCAGATTATTTTGTTCAGTGATTGAACATGTTATAATAAGTCATGTTTCTCATCTTACCAACTTTTGGGAACGGAACTATATGAGAAAACTTTTGGGAACGGAACTATATGAGAAAACTTTTGGGAACGGAACTATATGAGAAAACCCCGCCAAATGTTCTCTCCACAAGTAACATTTGCAAGATAGGCAAGGAGGGCAAAATGACAAAAGCAGCATTTGCCAACATGATGTAAAACCTATCCCTCATGTATGTGTCACATCATTGCACTCACATCCAAAAGGCCAAAGCTTGCAGCACTATTCTGCCTTCATTGTTGCAGCTAAAGCAATCAGAGCCCATGGATGCCCATTTGCATGCTGATGATGCATAAATAAAGATAGCTAAGTCAGCAAATTTAAATTGATCCGTACACAAATTCACAATTTATGGAAGTACAACTCATAAATATGTGCTCTCTTATAGAACTGCAACCAGGAAGTTGTGCTGCAAATAGTGGACATCTCTGAAAAGCTGGCTTTATTAATCCATCCAAGGGCAACACAATAACATTAAAACACATACCTGTACCATTGCATATTCTTGTTCTAGTCCATTAAGGACATTTACTTCAAATTTTCTCCAGAAATTAAATCCTTCTGGTTCAAGTCCTGGTGTTCTTTCCAGCCAATTCTTATGAAACAAAGTGACATAAATATCAGTTGATAGCATTGGTTGCAATGTGGAATAGCAGGACTGGGCTTAGTGAGTAGCCAGTAGCAAAGCAAAGCATAGCATAGCATAGACAGGCAGTCCTTGGACAGAATACTAGAAAAAGCAGCCTTCCTCCTCTCACTCCAGCAGGATGCCCACCCAGTTTTTAATTCCTTATTTTACCAATGTTTGCCCAACCCTGTAAACCAGAGGTGGTCAATTTCTTCTAGCTAAATATTATTGAACTCCTATTCCAATATTGCAAAATACAACTTTATTTTTCTTAAAAGAAAAACTTGTGACCAAATCATAACCCAAGACTGGCACATAATCCTTTATGATCACAACTGCATGGCCAAGCTGAAAATGAGAAAAATCATACCTCCACTAGCTGCAGTAGTGATGGCTCTTGTTCTGATTTAAGCAATAATTCATATTCCTTTCCCTTGAAGTTATCCCGGTAGTGTCTTCTGTTATATGGAACTCTCAAACTCTGAGGGACACCAATCTTATTTTCCAGTAAACGAAACTGTAAGCTCTGAAATCCTGAAGCTGGACTCAGATAATCTCTTTAGGAGAAAGAGCACTAACTGATTAATCTGCATTAACAGGCATATTTGATTTTCTTGTTTTATTTGATTGCATCAAGTCATGGTGAAGTTATTGAATAATCAGTCTTGGCTCAAGCAGGCACACTGGCCTGGATCCCAATTTTAGGCATAGAATCATATCCATTGAAATAAATCATATTTAATCCTGGCTATCACACTGATTTTAATCAGTTCAATTCTAGTGGGGTTCCCAATTCCTTGACATTTTGTAAGCTTAATCAGAATGACTCACTCATTAAATAAGGCTTGTTCCTAAATATGTCTGCAAAATTATGTGTTTCTACAAACTGGAATTAAGCTGGAACTCACTGTTTAATACTTATTTTAATACATCCATAATACTCTCCAAAACACTTCAATAAGGAATGAAGAACTCTTACTGTGTTCATACTTTTCCACTGGGATTTGAAAAAGTTAACTCGTGAAGTTTTTACCATAATGCCTAGCTATAGGATGTATTACAGAGGTTGACCATTTCTTCAGGTTTTGAACAACATTGTACAATAGGAAAAATATCGTACCCTAGCAAAACAAAAATCCACAATTTTAAAAAATTCCTGGAATTTCAGTTCAGCAAATTTGTGAAATTTCAATGATTCCATGCAAGAACATTAAAATCTCATGTGAGTTGGTGATTTTCTGAGATTTGGACAGTTTAAATGGCCATCTTTATAATTTTTCTGTTTTGTATTTTAGATTTTTAATCCTGCCAGGATAAAGACCTTGTTTCCTCAGTTCTGTGAAATGCTTTGTACATTTCTGGTATCAGTTCTACTGATTCAGATAGAAATATAGTCAGTATTTGACAGGACGTAGCAATTACTGTAGTGAAAGAAATTTTAAATTAATCTGGAAGTTCTGTTTAATGTGTATACATAATTATCAATAGATTATGGTTCTAACTCTACACTTTATTTCCTTTTTTATTCTCTGTACATTTTGATGCACATTTTATTTTATTTATTTAGTAAATTTATATGCTGCCAAACTCAAAAAGACTCCTGGCGGCTCACAATAAAAACATTAAATACATTAAATTAAAAACAAAACAGAGCCAGGTCTTAAGGCCCTTCCAGAAGGCTGTAAAGGTGGGCACAGACCTCACCTCTGGGGGCAAGATGTTCCTCAGAGCAGGAGCTACAGCGGAAAAGACTCTTCTTCTTGACCCCGCCAAACGAAATTCCTTGACTGACGGGATCTGAAGGAGGCCTCTTCTGCTGGATCTGGTGGGGCGGGTCATCCCCATTGGGGAGAGACAGTTCCTCAGATATCCCAGTCCCATGCTATGAAGGACTTTAAAGATCAAAACCAACACCTTGAATTGCACCTGGAAGCAAACTGGCAGCCAATGCAGCTCACAGAATAGAGGTGTTACATGGGCCATTTTCTGGCTCCTAAAATCATCGACGCAGTCACATTTTGAACCAGCTGTAGCCTCCGGATGCTCTTCAAGTGTAGCTCCATGCAATAATCTGACAAAGAGATGATAAGGGCATGAGTGACTGAGTGTAGGGGCTCCTGGTCCAAGAAGGAGCACAACTGGTGCACAACAAGAAGTTGTGCAAAGGTCCTCATAGCCACGACTGCCACCTGCAGTCAAGAGTCCAGGAGTACACCAGATAGTGTGATTGGGGCAGTGCCACCCAATCCAGACTTTAAAGCCCCAGGTCCAGAACCCCCAGCCACCCAAAGCCACTCAGTCTTGCCAGGGTTCAACTGAAGCCTGTTGTTCCCCATCCAGACCCGAACAGCTTCCAGACACTGAGTCAGGGCTGAGAAAGCATCACTTGGGTAACCCAGGATGGAGATGTAAATCTGAGTATCATCAGCATACTGATGATACCTCATCCCATGGCAATGGATGATCTCACCCAGCAGTTTCATGTTGATGTTAAAAAGGAGAGGAGAAAGTACCAAGCCCTTCAGCATACCACAGTTGGATCAGCCTTGGAGAAAGGAGCTGAACCAGCACAAAACTGCACCACCCAACCCCAACCCCCACAGTCAACCCAAAAAGATGCTATGGTCAATGGTATTGAAAGCTGATGAAAGATCAAGGAGAGCTAGGATGGATGCACTACCCCCATCCCGCTCTCACCAGAGATCATCAACAAGTGCAACCAATGTTGTCTCCATCCCATAACTGGGCCTAAACCCAGACTGAAACGGGTCCAGATAATCTCCTTCCTCCAAGATTCTGTGTAGCTGCCATGCAACCACCTTCTCTAAAATGGGCAGGTAGGAGACTGGATGATAATTGTCCTGACAGGTGGAATACAAAGATTTTTTTTAGGAAGGGATGGACCAGGGCCGCCTCAAAAGGTCCCAGAAATATCCCCTCCTGCAATGAAGAGTTTATTACTGGGTGGACCCACCTGGTAGTCACTATCCTGACAGCTTTCACCAATCAGGAGGGACATGGATCTAATTGACAAGTGGTTGCACTGACAGCATCAAGGTCTCTGTCCACATAATCAGGGGCAGCAAGGTCAAATTGTTCCCAGATTACAGGGCAAGACTCCTCCCTAGGTATCTCAAGTGGACTTGCCTCATGCATGGCTTCCAACTGGACTGAATTCAAGCAACTTTTTCCACCAAATGTTCTGCAAATTCCTCTGTATGGCCCTGCAGAAGACCTTCTGAATCTGCCTTCCAAGAAGGGATTGTGTGACTCTAAACAGGGCCAAAGGACAACACTCTGCAGATGCAGTAAGGACAGATAAATAATTATGTTTTGCCACCCTTATTAACATGAGGCAGGCCTTAATAGCAGCTCTAGCTCATGTTCGGTTGAATTCATCCCTTGTCTTCCACCTGTGTTGCTCCAGGAGTCTTTTTATCCTCTTCAGCACTTGTAACTCCTCCATAAACCATGGGGAGTATGAAGAGCAATGAATAGAGAGAGCCGCATGGGCATGATCCTATCCAAAGCCCAGGATGCCCTCTGATTCCAGGACATAACCAGAGCTTGCCTCTGATTCCAGGACATAACCAGAGCTTCGGCAAGTCCTTGAAGCAAAACCCCCAGAACATCCCCCAGCTCCCTCTGGAACCCTTCTGGGTCTAACAGTCACCAAAGGCGGACTACTCAAATAGGTCCAACCTCCCTGCAGAGGAGGATGGAATAAGACAATCTCAAACATACCAAGGCATGATCTGACCATAACAAGTGGGATGTTGAAAGTTCCCCCACCAGGTCACATTGCCATTGCTCTGACAAGAAAATCATATCTGGAGTGTGACCACTGTCTTGAGTAGGGCCAAAATAATCTGGGATAGGCCCATGGCCACCATAGAGACCAGAAACTCCTGAACTAATCCTGAGGACAACCCCAGAGATAGCAAACTGAAATCCCCCAGAACCATTAGCCTGAGGAAGTCCATGCCAAACCTGAGATGGCCTCGACCAGCTCAGGCAGGCAGGATGCTACGCAGCAGGGAGGCTGGTACAATAGCAACAGTCCCGCCTGAGAGCTGAGCTCCAAGAACAGGATCTCACAACCAGACACTTGTGGAGTAAGGTCCCTGGAGGCAAATAGAGATTCTTGGATTACCACTGCCACCC
>JANHZU010004829.1:29617-49701 GCA_032468055.1 Acrochordus granulatus
GAGAGCTCTTCAAGAAAATTAGAGATATCCAGGGAAAGTTTCATGCAAAGATGAGCATGATAAAGGACAAAAATGGTCGGGACCTAACAGAAGCAGAAGAGATTAAGAAGAAGTGGCAAGAATACACAGAAGACCTCAACAAGAAAGATCTAAATGTCCATGATAACCATGAAGGTGCAGTCACTGACCTAGAGCCAGACATCCTGGAGTGTGAAGTTACTTCAACATCAAAGTAATCCAACAATAGATTGGGAAAGACAAGATATCTTCAAGAAAGTTAGAGATGTGAAGGGAACATATTGTGCAAAACTGGGCATGATAAAGGATAAAAATAATAGGGACCTAATGGAAGCAGATGATTAAGAAGAGGTGGCAAGAATACACAGAAGCTGTATTCAAATACTATTCCTGAAAACCACAATGGTGTAGTTGCTGACCTAGAGCCAGACATCCTGGAGAGTGAAGTCAAGTGGGCCTTAGGAAACATTACTATCAACAAAGCAAGCGGAGGTGATGATATTCCAGCTGAATTATTTAAAATCCTAAAAGAAGATGCCGTGAAAGTGCTGTACTCCACATGCCAGCATTTTTGGAAAACACAACAATGGCCACAGAATTGGAAAAGGTCTGTTTATATTCCAATCCCAAAGAAGGGGAATGCCAAAGAAAGTTCAAATTACCATACAATTGCATTTATTTCACATGCTAGCAAAGTTGTGCTCAAAATCTACAAGTAGGCTTCAGCAGTATGTAAACCAAGAGCAACCAAATGTACAGGCTGGTTTTCGAAGAGGCAGAGGAACTAGCGATCAAATTGCCAACATTCGTTGGGTCATGGAGAGAGTTCCAGAAAAGTATCTGCTTCATTGACTGTGCTAAAACCTTTGATTGTGTGGATCACAAAAAAACTGTTGTTGTTGTTCAGTCATGCAGTCTGACTCTTTGCGACCCCATGGACATTACGCCAGGCCTCCCTATCCTGCACTACCTCCCAGAGTCCACCCAAGCCCACACCCATCACACTGGCTATGTGATCTACCCACCTCCTCCTCTGCCGTCCCCTTCTCCTCTTCCCTTCGATCCTTCCCAGCATCACCGTCTTCTCTAATGAGTCCTCCCTGCGCATTATGTGGCCAAAGTACTTGAGCTTCAATATCTGAAGTGCTGGTTAGTTTGTTCTATTTCTGTTTTATATCATGTGTTAATCATTATTACTTATCATTATCACTAATCATTATTATCTGAATGTTAGGGACAATCATTTCTACATAAAATTCCATTGAAAATGATTTTTTTTGTGAATATTTTTGGGTGTGTGGAACAGATCATCCGACATTTCCTATGTTTCCATTGTTTCCTATGGGAAACCTCGTTTTGGTTAAGAGCATTTTGGACTAAGAGTGTTCTTCTGGAATGGATCAGGCTTGTCTTGTGAAGTTCCACGGTACTTGCAATTTTCTTTGTGGCTGCCTCGAACAAATGGTTTTGCACACATAATACCTAATTCAGCTTCATGGTTAAATATAGGCACAATATTTAGATTAAAAAATTGCTTCCTCAATTTTTAAACAAACTCAGTTAGTTCAAGGCACTGCTCTTTGGCCCCTAGGTAGCTAAAACTATGAAGAATCTCCTTTAATCAATCTTTTTTTGAAGAGAGTGCAAAGGTCACTAAACGAGAAACTGCAAGACATACGGAGAATCAGGTAATCTTTAAATGAAAATTAACTGCCTCATTTACTTCTGCAATGCTATTGAGGTCTATGTGTAGAATGAGGAATAAATTTAGTAAAGTGATTCTTTCTTTTTTTACTAGTGGAAGACACTATGGATTATCTACTAGAACTGTCCACAGCTGCTAAGGATACAACATCAGTAGGCTCAGGTTTTGATTCCCTATCTGCATTGCTAGTTGGTGAAAATAATTCAAGCTGTTGTACTCATGGACTTGAGGGCAACAATACTACTGCAGTTGCGAACTTTGCTGAAAAATCACAGCCATTATCATCTGAAGAACTGGATTTCTTGATAGATAATTCTCTTGAGAAGTACAATCTAAAAAATGAAGCAAAAGAATCAGAAAATGATAATCTTTTAGGTAGTCTGGCTTGGGACCACAGTAATTCCAACTGCACTGAATTAGGTGTCAGATCCAGTTTGTTTTCTTCACAACAAATGGAAACAGATGGAAAAGCAATAGAAAACCGCTTTACTCCATTGAAACCAAGTTACTATAAAACATCTAAGTCACCTTCCACAACATCAGAGATTCCGACAAATGTTTTTGCACAAATCCCAGAGAACTCTAATTTGCCAGAGGTTGTACTTGACAGTGGTACAGTTTCAGAAACCATAACATTAGCCAATGAGGCAGTATCTTACACTGATCCAAATCAAATGCGAAATGTTTTACTTGATCTTACAACAATAAGTTCCATGACTGCTCAACACTGTCAGGCTTCTGCGAAAATAGAGACAAATGTTTTCCATAATTCTCATTCTTCACAGGATACTGAAGAACAAAAAAATGTAGTGGCTGTGTATAATAATCTTAAAAAATCTTCTGTTCCTGACCTGTGCACAGGATCTGATTTCATATTTACAAATGTTGATCCTTCTCAGCAAATGTGCAATTCACAATTTTCTCAGTTTCAGAAATATTCTCAGCAGCTTATTTTTTATCCAGCTTTTAATTCACAATGTACAAATCTTAGCTTTGTGACTCCTATTGCAGTCAGCCCTGGGAAGTGGAGACCTGATTTAGACTGTAGGAGTCTTGGAAAGACATTTGCCTCTCCAGCAGCTTCAAAGTCCGGGGAGTGCATCTCCTCTCTACCAAAGAGATGTGGAAATAAAGATGGGCAACAAAATAATTTTCCTCAAGTACATCAGTTATCTGGTGGTCACATAATGAACAGAAAGACTTTCACAGGTCATGTGCTTATCCTTCTTCGCGGGCTTCCAGGATCAGGCAAATCATATTTGGCAAGGTAGGTTATATATATGAAAGATTAAGAAATAGGATGTTATTATCTTGCTCGTGCACAGATGCATCATTAAATTATGTCTGTAGGTATATGCAAGACATATTCCCTTCTAACCATATACTGCAGACCAAATCATAGTTTTATTCTGGCTGCAGAGTTCCCCAGGCTAATGGTCTTGGAGAACTTCAGTTTGTCATAATTGGGGTTTACCTTGGAAGCAGCTCTAGAGTTCATGGCTTTCATAGTGGCCATTGGCCTCTCCTAAGTCATTTATGGACTGACTTGAAACACCGGCCATACACCAGTTTTCTTATTGAACTGACAAAGTTATCTGAGGAGGGAATTTTCTTTATCCCCTCTGTCACGGTCAGATCCTGGCTTTGAGATTTTCTTATGCCCATGTGATATCTCTTGTCCTATTGCTCCCTGTATTCTCTGTGGCTTATGGAGGAGCTGAGGGGGTTGAAAATGTCAAGATGCATCTAGAATATCACTGCAAGAAGATAAGGGATGAATCCAACCAAACACTAGTTAGAATCTCTGTTAAGGTCTACTTTGTAGCGCTAAGAGCATTGAAACATCAGTTTTTGTCTGCTTATATTGTGGTTACAGAGTGCTGCCTGGCAGCCCTGTTTAGGATTACCTCATTTTGGGGGGGGGATAAAGGGTGCTCTGGGATCCATCTTCAGTGCTGTGCTGAGGAATTTTCAATGCACTTTCTGGATAAAATCACTCATCCATTCCCATTGTCGACTAAGTATGGTATGAATCCATTGGAAATGCTTTATCTGTGAATATTTGATTCAAGGAAGTGAATAAGGTCATTGGGACTGTAAGTGCGGCCACTTGTGATTTAGATTCATGCCCCTCCTGGTTGGTTAAGGTCGCCCAGGAGGTAACATGTTGGTGGGATGGTTAATTCACCCATGTGATAAACGGTGTTCCCAGCACCATTTAAAGAGGCACTGGTGTGCCCTCTTCAAGATGCTGTTGCTGGATCATGCTGTTCCAAATAATTTTCATCCAGTCTCCCACCTCACCGTTTTAGGGAAGGTGGTTGTAAAGATGGACATGTTGTAGTTCCAGAGAATCCTGGATGAGATAGTTTATCAGGAACCCTTCCAGTCAGGCTTCAAGCCTAGCTATGGGATAGAAACTGCATTGGTTGTATTTTTGGGTGACCTCTGGCAGGAACAGAACGGGGGTAGTGCATGCATCCTGCCTCTTCTTGATCTCTTGACAGCTTTCAATACCATCAACTATGTAGGTCAACTTCAGGAGTTCTGGGGGAGGACAGATTTTTATTGATTCATGTCCTTCCTCTGGGACCAAGGATAAGGAGTGAGAGGTCCATCCTGTGGCCCCTGCTTTGCAGAATGCTGCATGACTTGGTACTCTCTCAGCTCCTTTTTAGCATGTACATGAAATCACTGGGTAAGATCATCAGTATGTACATGATACCTAGATGTATATCTCCATCTTGGATGAAGTAAGTGATATTATGTATGCCATTTCATGGTGCCTGGAGTATTCTGGGAGTTTGGATGGGCTTCAATTAAACCCTGGTAAGATGAAGTGGCTATGAATGTGAGATTCCTCTATATCTGGGAGCTTACCATCTTTGGTTCTGGATAGAATTGCATGGTCCCAGAGACCTGGTGGTAATCTGTGGGTCTTCCTGGACTCAACTTTATGTTGTGTGCCAGTTATACCTTTTTCTGGATAAAGTAGCTCTTCTTTCAGTCATTCATGCCCTGATCATCTCCTTTGTGGATTACTGCAATGCACTCTGTATGATGCTACACTTAAAGAGTATCCAGAAGGTGCAAATGGTGCAAAATTTGGTGGCACAAGATATTTCAGGCTCCCTTAGGATGGTATAACATCTCTGCTATATGGGCTGCGTTGGTGTTGGTCCACCATTTAACTTGTAACTTCTTAATTTTAACTTTGTTCTAACTCTGTTTTAACTCTTATGTTTCTGTGTTTTTATGTTTTTATTGTAAACTGCCCAGAGTCACTTAGGTGAGATGGGCTATGTAGAAAAGTAATAAATAAAATAAATTATAAATTGCAACCATTATAAGCTGTGTATCCATTGGATATGACAGCTTGTGAATATGTTGCTTCTGTTACTATGTCAAAAACCTTCTCGTACCCATATTATTTTAGTTATTTTCAAAAGATCTAAATAGTGAGAGTCACAAGGATGAAAGATATCCAGTTTAATTTTGTAAGTGATTATGTAGAAGATCAGAAGAATGTGTTTAAAAGAAGATGAGAGCTGTGTTTATCATTTTTCACAGGGCTTTGCTTGAGGATAACCCTTGTGGGATCATTCTTAGCACAGATGACTATTTTTATCAAAAGAACGGGCAGTACCAGTTTGATGCTGATTGCTTAGCAGAAGCACATGAGTGGAATTGGAAACGTGGTAAGAATTAGATGCAGCAGAAGAGCAGATTCTAAGAAGTACAAATATAAATTTGAAAAATAAATAAGATTAAATAAATACACTGTACTAATCCTAAATGCTTCCCTGGAATATTTCTGCCAGGATTGGTGCTAATTGTGTTTAGGAGGAGTGGTGGTGTAGCGGCTTAATGATGCTGGCTGTATTGACCAAAAATGATTGACACTCCAGCAGTTTGAGCCACAGCACCGCGTGACAGGGTGAGCTCCCATCACTTGCCTCCAGCTCCTGCTTACCCAGCAGTTTGAAAGCATGTAAAAAATGCAAGTAGATGAATGGGTACCACTTCAGTGGGAAAACCAGCTGGCAGTGAAGGGAGCAGGGAGTTGGCGCTGGACCTACCTGAGCAGAAGGCACAGCAGGATCCACGGAGGAAGCCTCCAGACACAGACATTGCCGATCAGCTGGGGGCAGTGTTTAATGTATGTAATTGTAAGCTGCTGAGAGTCCCTCATGAGAGAGATTGGCGGCAAATAAATGTGATAAATAAATTTGCAGTAGGCATATGTTGAACATCTACAATGTTGAGACTCTTTCAAATGAAATACACATACATTTCTTGTCTACGTGCCCCCAGCCAGTTGAAAAACTCATATATGGAATTAAACTACTGTAACAAATATATTAAAGTAAGAAAAGACTGATCACAGTCAATCATGCCTTAGTCACCTCCAAAATAGATTACTGCAGCATGCTTTACATGGGGCTTCTCTTGAAGAGCATTCAAAAGCTTCAGCTAGTGCAAAATGCAGTGGTACAGACAGTTATGGGTACCAGTCATTCAATACATGTGACACATGAGCTTCATTGGTTAGCAGGATGCTTCCAGGTGAAATTCAAGCTGCTGGTACCATGGCTTGGGGACAGGTCACTGATGGGACCATCCCTCCCCAGTGGTGTCTCCTCTTTCTGTTAGATCTGGCAAGAGAGGCATGCTCTGGGTTCTGTCTGTGAGAGAGTATCATTTGTCAGGCTCCAGAAGGCAATCCTTTTCTGTCATGATATCAGCCCTCTGGAACATCGTTCCCTTCCCTCCGCACTCCAAAATTAGACTTTCCCTAACCCTGCTGGCCTTTCACAAAGTATAAAAACTGGCTTTGCCATTGGACGCATGTCATTTCTTTAAGTCTTGGTTATGAGCCTTCTTACCTGCATTGTTGTGTTACAGGTAATCTTCAACTTAATGACCATAATGGAGCCTAATGGAGCCCACATGATTGCCATGAGTGCAGTTGTTAAGAGGTGCCTCAAGTGTGGGGGCCCTGGAGGCCTAGTCCAGACCTCCTAAGACCTCTCTTACTCCCTGAGACATTCCATGTTCTCCATGCCCCTCAGAATCCCAACAGGCCTTGGGTCTGCTTCCTACCTCACTGAGTCCCACACCCTCTTCCCCATCCCCTGACATCAATCGGTCACTTACCTTTTACTGTAGATTTCCTTTTGGAAGCAGTTGCTGTGCTGCACATTCTTTGTACAAAGAACTCTGGAGATCATGTTGTGGAAGGAGAGTAGGCCACTATGTCCCTTGGCCTCCCTGCAGGCCTAGGGGCTCCATTCTGGAAGTGAGCGCCATTTTGAGCAGCCACAGTTCATTGCAGTCACTCCCAATTGGAAAACAACAATGTAGAAGGCCACACACCAAGTGATTGCTTCCAGGAGATCTACAATAAAAGGCAAGTGACTGATCAGTGATAGGGGATGAGGAGGAGGGTATGGACCCAGTAGGCCAGGATGTGAGGGGAATTAGGAGGGGGTGCGGCAATGTCCCTGCAGTCAATCGTAAGGATGGGCAGATTGCCAAGCACCCAACTTTTGTTCAAGTGACTGCGGGAACACTGAAATGGCCATATGTTCAAAACTGGGTTGTTAATAGCTTTTTGGGGGTCTACCGTAATCTCAGATGATTGCTAAGTGGCTGGTCTTAAGTCAAGGACTACCTGTATTTTTGTTGTTTTTACATGCCCAGTCATGTATGTGAGATGGGCAGACTAAAAATTTACTAAATAAAAAATTATGTTGTTTTTGGGGGATGGAATTTATCTAAAAATGTACTGTGTTATAGCCACATGCATTTTTGTACACATTATATATTAGGGTTTTTTAATTTATTTTGCTTACATTTGAAATTACTGCAAATTACTTCAAAAACACAAAACTTGAATAATTCAAAACAAATTATTAGCTTCATACATATTTAATTTTCTTTTAAGTGAAGATAATATAAGTTGTTAATTTATTTACAATTATTTTTTTTCTCAATTTATTTGTCAGCCAAAGAAGCATTTGTGAAAAGGATCACTCCTATAATCATAGACAATACAAATACACAGGCTTGGGAAATGAAGCCTTATATTGCTTTGGTCAGTATAACATATATTTTAGTGTTATTGAGCTGTCTATTGTGCATATTTTTTGCAGGTAAATTGATGGGTGGTTCTATAGCAGAGTGGTTCAGAGGGTGTGGTCAAAAAAATCAAGATGGTGACCACAATAGTACAATCAAAGGTCTACAATATATATTAAAAAAAACAAGCAGCACTTTGAGTGTACTCTCATGGCTACCATTTTTAATTTTTTTATCATTCTCTGGTTACCCCAGTACTATAATATTCTAATCTGGGATTAGGGAGCATGATAACCAGTGTCACTTCACCTGCTGATATGGTAGTATGTTTAAACAAAACTTTAAAAGGGCATTTGTTTCAGGAAGTGCTTGGAAGATAAGTATTTATTTTCATCAATTGGCCATTTTGATTCTCTTGACCAGAATGTAAAATTTTGGCCTTTGTTCTTATGAACTCTGCTTTGTCTTGTAGAGAATCCAGTTTTTGAACTGGAAATCTTTCCTGCAAATAAGTAAATGATTAAAATTAATTCCAGGGTTTTTATTTTAGCCCTACCGGGGTAGAAATCCCAGGTTTAGGCATAAGCTGTGAGAGGATCTTGGTATGAGAGAAGGACTTAAAGCTTGCACATTCCAAGTTACAGAGGTCATCCTTTGAAGGGAACCTGGGTTGGAGAAGTTGTTAGTGCATTGCTTCTCAATTTTTCAGCTAAAATCAAGTGTGTCTGTATAGTCTGGTAGACTCTTATTCATATTTAAAATAAAATTATCCTGAACCCAGTGGGGATTATTCATATATAAATAGGATGGCTATCTGGGCTTAAAAATGAGACTTGAATTTCTTATAATTTATATAATATTTATATTATTATTGTTTGTCAGTCAGCAACATGTTTAGAGTGGATTTGGCATTTTTGTCCACCAATCAAGTCCATCTCAAGAAGCTGGGACAGGCAGATGCTGTTCTTTGATCTTGTTAAAGATATTGTGGAGGATGTAAGCTGTCCCGAGTAATGCTACCTTTTGCATATTACATTTATTATTATATTGTATTAGTAAATGTAACGGTTTCCCCTTTCACTTGTGTCTGGCAGGCAGTACTCATCTCCATTTCATAGCTGAAGAGCTAGCTTTGTCTGAAAATGCTTCCATGGTCATGTGACCGGTTTGACTATACGCCGAGGCACACACTCAGCATGTTACCTTCCCACCAATTTAGGTGGTACCTATTTATCTACTTGCATGTTTACAGCTTTTGAGTTGCTGGGTTGGCAGGAGTTGAGGCAAACAACAGGAGCCCACCCCGTTATGCTGTGCCTGGGTCTTGAACTCGGGCTGCCTACCTTCCAGCCAACAAGCCCAGAATCTTAACTGCTAAGCCACCACGCCCATTTTATATTATAGTATATTATATTAGCGCCTTCAAGCCATTGTTGATTACTGACAACTGCCTGAACTGTTCTCAGTAGTTTTCTTCGCAAGCCTTTGCAGAAGAAAGTGGCATGGCCTTCTTTTTCCTCGGACTAAGAGGGCGGAACTGTGGTCAAGGTCATCCAGCAGGCTTCATGCCTAAAGCAGGAGTGGAACTCACAATCTCTTGGTTTCTAGCCTAGAGTTGTAGCCACTATACCAAACTGGTGTATCATGTCATTATAGAAGCATAAGTGTTTTTAGGATAATTATTAAAAAGGTAGGTCAGGCTGAGTTGACTTTTGGTAACACCATGGATAATTCTGTGGAGTTTTCTGGGCAACTATACAAAGGATTTGCCATTGTGATCTTCAATTTTCAATTTCCTAGTCCAACCTAAAATCTAGAATTTCTTGAGGTTTCTTCTAGGGATTAAGTGGATCTGTTCCTGCTTAGTTTTCTCACCCAAACAAAGTTGCACCAAAGGCCACGCTTCACCTTTCTGGAGTATCATGACAACACAGCCTGTATAATTTTAGGAGGAACAAATTCACAAAGAAATTGTGACCAACAGTGGTAATGAGTAAAATCCTTTCTGATTAGGAGCTGATCTATTGCTTAATTTTGAGCTGTTCATTTGTAAGCAGAAGTATGGTGATATGTCTTTTTTTACCTTTTTCTTCAGTCACAGCAATACAAATACAAAGTTATATTTCGTGAACCAGATACATGGTGGAAATTTAAACCAAAAGAATTGGAAAGGTAATAATAGTAATGTTAATAATTTTATAATAACATTACTGTATATCATAAAAGAAATAATAAAATGATTTGAGCTAGGAATCATATCAGTTGGATGAAGGAATTTTTACTGAGCCTTTGTATGCCAATTCAAATTATCTATATTGCTGCAGTACTGTTCATTGTTTTTGCTTTGCTTTTATTGGCATTTGTAAGATTCTTGGAATAATTATGAATGAGAACTTTATTTTCTGAATAATTGTTTTTACCTCAGAAATATTATTTTCCTCTGAGTGTGGGCATTCAGTTAAATAGTGTCAACAGTAGGTATTATTTTTAAGTTGATATTGACAAAATATTTGAAAACAACTAATCTTCCTGTGGACTAATTGTTTAATTCACTGATATAAAATGTGATTATTAAGAACTTGTCTTTTTTCCTACATTTAAAAAAGTCAGTGAATAGAAAATTTATGGTATCATGTAAAAAAATTACAATTTGGTTGTGATTTTGGAAGAATTTTAGATGTAGCATCTAAGATTTTGAGGAAAAAAACCCTTGGTTATATGTGAGCAGAAGATGGAAATATATATTAATGTTCTTGAGCTACAAATCGACATGAAACAAATTTTTAAAAACATATCTCACATATGTTAAAATTGCATGATGTATACCTGTATTGTAGTGGTAGCATATGAAGTATTTTGTTCTTTTTGATATTTAGGCGAAATATTCATGGTGTATCTAAAGAAAAGATCAAAAGAATGTTGGAACGATATGAACATTGCCTGACTGTAAATTCAATTTTGAATTCTTCAATCTCAGATGAAATGAAGAAGAGTGCAACCTGTGGTGAAGTTCTTCATCAGGAGAAAAGACAGGAGTAAATTGAATGTGTCTACAATGTTTTAAGTTTATTATTTAAAATATAGAGGTTATTGTCGATGAAACGAAGTCCTTTTATCATAACCTAGTATCAGCCTAACCAGATGAACTATCAGGAAATCACTCTCCAGGATGACTGAAACTACTTTTTTTAAGATTGGCTATAATAGAATTTGCAAGTCTGATTTGCTGTATCTCCTCCCCTTCTTATTATTCAGTGAATTAGAGAGGTGAACTCTCCAAGCTGCTTCTAAATATTATCTCACTATTTTTTATTTTATTTTTCTCCCATCTTTATTACTTTTAAAAATAACTCAAAGTGGTGAACATACTCGTTTCCCTATTTTCCCCACAACAATAACCCTGTGACTGGTCCAACATCACCAAGTTGACTTTCATGCCTAAAATGGGACTAGAGCTCACTGCCTCCTAGTTTCTAGCCTGGTGCCTTACTCAGTAGACCAAACTAGCTCTAAAAATGTTTCAGTCCCTTTTGCCTAGGCAATGGTTCCTGCATATCTCTGTCAAGGTCACCTTTCTCTGCACGCATGATTGTAAAAGGCAATTATAGGAAATGTTGAATGTTTTCCATATCTTATACTTTTAGTTCATAGAAAACAGTCAGCAGTGGTTGGCATGAGCCAAACATTTCTTCTAGATTGGCACTGAGAACACCCAATAAGTGTTCCACTGAGTGGAATTTTTTTTCACACGCTTCTTATGCAAGCGTTAAAGAAGTCCTATCTCCAATGAACTGTTTTCTCATTTCCAGACTAATTAAACATTGGATTATTGTTTGGGAATAGCCAGTTTATTGGGGCACCATTGGGGAGGGAAGAAGTCAAATGTTGTTGCTCTCTCCCTACATTTGAATCATACTTTCATACATCAGGTTCAGTAGAAACATAATATTTTATAATGGTATAAGTAATTTTCAAAAGAATTGGGTGACACTGAGTATAAAAGAGCAAAGAGTAAACAGTGTGTAACTCCAGGAAAATGCACCAGGTGCTGAAATGGAATAGTAATACCAACTTTGAGTTGTGATCCAGAGATCAAGGATTTTCAAACATATTTAGACCTGGAATCTGTTACTTAAAAAAAAGTCTGGAAATCCCTGATCTGAAAAATGGATGCTGTGGTGTGTTTTATTTGTGGGAGAACAATGAATATCCTTTTCATTGTACCTTAGAAAAAATAGTATGGATTCCCTGTCTGTGTTCAGATTAATTTGTGTGTGTGTGTATAACTTAGTCCTTCTTGGAACCCAAGTCCTCACAGAACTAAGGTTCTGTGGAATGCAGTTGGAAATATCCTGGCATTGACAATATATAGGCCAAACGACTTAGGTGTAAATCAGTTTAACCAGTCCCAGAATAGCATGCTCTGCAACGACATTTGGGAGAGTTCCTAGGCCAGTGATTCACATAACAGTTTCAATAAAACCTCTGAAGTAGAAATGATATGATTTGCTTTGATATTTCCTATTTCCTGGATATTTGCTGTTGCCGCTTTTCCATCAACAAAACTGAACTCAAACTGATTCTCCACCCTAGCAAATAACAAAATATTCTGTGAAGATAATTGTAAAAGCATATATTTGTATGTCAAACTATATACAGTCTTCGTATCTGGCATCAGCTTTTAAGAAGAAAAAAACCAGAATGTACATAATGCTAATATAAATTTCTTCATCTCAGTAGACCTCTCTATTTCAGTAGAAGGAGCAGGCTGAAATAAACATATCTTTATATTCACACATTGACTTTCTGTCCATCAGCTCAAAACAGATGATCCTGTTTCCTCCACCTGGCTTTAGTTTAGAATCTTAATGAAACGTTAAGGGAAAGCAGCTATCTGTATGTTATTTAGTATGTGATTACTTAAGCATTCAGTCTTCATTTCAAGAAAAATCCTCTTTTGTCCAAAGAAACTAGTTTTGATTCAGCAGCCAGTCCTTTAACGTGCTTTATTTTTTTTGTTTACCTATGCCAATTAGATCATGTCTTAAAATGTTTTAGCAGAAGTGTCACTGATATGCGTTAAAATATATATTCTTTGTCTTATAGGAAAGAAGACCAGGAAGAATATATTGCTTCCTCTTTGAAATATGTAGACTTAAATACAGATGAAAATGCTGCTTTAGAAACAACTATCGTGGAAAACCAGAATCTTCAAAATGAAAAAAAACGAATTGGACATGATTTGCAAGAATGCAATCCTGAATATAATATCCCTTTCGATTCCTTGGACACTGATACTTTAGCAAGAGAAATCAAAATGGATTCCATTCTTGAAACAGATTTCAAGTCGATCTCAGGTTCCAGTGCCAGTGAAAATATTCTGTTGTGCAATAATAGTGATTTTAAAAATCAGATTGAAACCACTGTACATCATGAAGCACCTAAGGCAGAATTAACAGAAATAAAAAATAAAGATGAAAATCTAAATTCTGGGAACTCAGTAAAACAAGAGATGTTAAACTTTGTGGGAGACTGGCCAATAGAACAAACTATGGGGCAAAGGGTGAAAAGAATTAAAAGATTAGAAAAACGTGTAAAAAGGGATAAAAGGGATTTAAGTATGCAAACTTCAACTCTTGATTCGTTAAAGATTACAGATGAAGATAAAAAATGGGATATTAATCAGGAGCTGCCACTTTCTGAAGATAAGTGTAAAGAAAATAACTCTAACCTTCCTTCTGTCTTAGTGCCTGCAGTTAATACAGAAATCAGTACATCAGAATTGCTGATGGTAGGAGACTGGCCTGTCCAAACTTTACAGCAAAGACAACACAAAATGAAAAGAATAACCAAGCAAGGCTTTAGTGAGTCAGGTGGATTACGAAACAGTCTGCATGATGTCAACAGTGTGAATGCAACCCCTCAGCTGCATGGAACATCTGCAGATGTTGAAGAGCAGTGTGGTTCCTCAAAGGAAGAACACTTTCAAAGATCTAAAATCTCAGCTTCTGAACCTGTGAGTGAGAAAAAGCCTGTGCTGAATAAAAGAATGCGCAAGCATCATAAATTAGCTTTAACATTTACCAACAATTCAGCCCTTAACAAGCCAGAGGAACCATTGTCTCTCTGCAATTTGGTGGAAGAAAAACCTAATGAATGTGTTGTGTCCAAAGCTACCAAATATTCACAGACAGAACCACAAGATTTTGCACTTCTTTGGAGACTTGAAAGAGAAATTATTATTTCAGAAGATACAAAAGTACTGTATGGCCAACTAGATGGATTTGTACCCAAAACTTTTGAAGTTCTTTCAGATTGTCCAGAAAAAATACCCTATAAAGTAACCTATGAGAGAAGCACATATGTGGAAGAGAGTGAATTTAGTAATGTTGATGAATCTGAGAACCTCAATATCTTGTGTAAACTCTTTGGGTCTCTTTCATTTGATGCAATAAAAGATTTATATGAACGATGTAACCGAGACATTGATTGGGCTACAGGGATCCTATTAGATTCTGCTGAGAAGTTGTGCAAAGATGATGACATTGAAGACTTGCAGAAAGCAGAAGCTCAGCTTCCTGTCCTGTCTCTTCCTTGTAAGAGACACACTGTATGTGGAGACAGACTTGCAGATCCTGTGGCGGTAATTCAGGGAACTGCAATTTCTAGAATTATTCACAAATCAGAAATAATGAAAGTCCCCGTTGATGATGACAATGAAAACATTTCTGATGATTCTGCAGGAAATTGTGTAAATTCTTCAGGAGAAAACAAAACTCATCAGTTACCTGCTATAGGAGAATACATAGACCAATCAGATAATGAAATAAATCCTTTGAACCTGCAAACAAAAAAGAGTAATTCTGTGATGCTATCAGGGAATGAGAAGCAGAGCACATCTTCAATTAATGGATTGGGTTTAGCTGTTCCTGTTGAAGTTGGAGGCCCTGCCATTTTGAAATCTATCTGTGATGTAGAAAAAGACAAGTTTCCAGGAAACCTTCAGGAGGGTTCATTTGCAGAAGAGATATCTGATTTGAAACTAGTGGAAGACACTAAGAAGAATGAAGGAAAATTTGAGCAGTACAATAAAATAGATTGTAAGCCAGTCTTTTCAGTTCTAACACAAAGAGAAAAGAAAATGTCTAATCAAGAAAATGGTACAATCAAATTGCAGAACTCAGTATCTCACTCAAAATCTGTGACCATAGACTGTCTTGAACTGGTCTTACCCCCCGAATTAGCCATGCAGTTAAGTGAAATATTTGGACCTGTTGGAGTTGATACAGGTAATAACATCAAGAACTGTTTTACTTTAAAATAAATTCATTATGAACTGGGAACTGATTATTCTACATACCTAACAATATTTAAAAGAACTTAAGAGGTTAAATAATACAGGTTGATATAGAAAATTGATATTTGGAAATAATATTGAAGTATTCCAAGCCTTTGTTTTAAATTAAGCTACGTTAGGTCATTGTTCATAGTTTGTTCTTGGGCTGTTACATGGGTTTGAAGTTCATTGTTCTGTGAATAGTACTTTATTTATGGGGATATTGGGTTGTAGTAAAAGTTTAATATTATTTTATCATATAACAGCAAAATCCAGCAATATCTAATTCTATTCAAATATTGTGGACTTCATCTTTCATTACCTTAATCAACATTTCCATGGAAACTGCCAAGAGATTGGATAGAAATGCGAAAAGCAAATGAACATGTTTTCAGTGTTGGATTTGCTCTTTCTGGTTCATGATGCTGTTATTTCTATTGATTCCATGAATTAAGGACTGCATGGAGGTTTATAGCATTTCTAAACTCCCGCATTATTTAGACAGCAAGATTTTTAAAAAGATCAACAAAAGCTGTAAAAACCAGCATTAACTAAACATTTATTTTTCACATATTTCAACTGCCCATCTCCCTCAGAGGGGGACTCTGGGCAGTGTACAATAAAATATACCACAGCAGTTAAAAATACAAAAAATGTTAAAAAGAGGCAAAAATAATTGAGAATTGCCAACATTGATTAAAAAGGCAATTTAAAAGGTAAAGGGAGGGCTTCAAGGAACTAGCCAGCCCCACTAGCCACTAGGCCCTCCTCTAGACCCTGCCAGTAAGTATTTTTTAACTGACAGAATTTGCAACATGCATCACCTGCCTGATAAGGTGGGATGGGCCAATAAAAGAAGAGACCAAATTAAAAATAGTGCGACTCTCTTTAACCTTGTACGAGGCTTTACCTCTGTGTTTTTTTCTCTCCTCCCATAAGGATCACTAACTCCTGATGACTATGTAGTTCATATTGATCTGAAATTGGCCAGAGAAATTCATGAAAAATGGAAAGCATCTATTATGGTTAGTCAACTTAAATCTAAAGACAGGTTTATTGTTATTCATTAGTGATTACACAGCATGCATTAAATTATAGCATATTTATGTTTTTTTTACTCCAGATACAACATTTCAATAATTTATAGACCAAGTACATTACACTTGGTCCAAACAATTTATTTAAAATACATACAGGTAGTTCTTGATTTATGACCATAATGGAGTGCAGACTTTTGGTTGTAAGTCATTGTGGTCATAAGTTGAGGCACCATGTGACTGAGCCTGATTTTACAATTCTTACAACAGTTGTTAAGCAAGTCACCATTATCATTAAGTGAATCCAGCATATTCTGCTGGAAAATGGCAAAACCCATCTCAAATTGTGATGATATGAAATGCTGCAGTCAGTCCTAGTTGCCAAATACCCAAAATGTGATTTTGTGACCACTTGGAGGGTTGTCATCATAACTTTCAAGGAGAGATTGTAAGTAGCTTTTTAAAAGTCCACCATAACTTCATTCATTAAATAACAGATTGTAAGTTGAAGACAACCTTGGATCCAAGGATGTCCAATCTTGGCAACTTAAGATTTGTGGACTTCAACTCCCAGAATTCGTCAGCCAACAGCTGAGTCCACACATGTTAATGTTGGACATGGCAGCTGTATTCAAATACAACTATGAAGCAGCTGGTTTTATTCTCCAAATGAGAAATGTTTCTGTTGGTATGTTGTGGAGTTGTATGTTACCTCTTTTCACCTATTTAGAAAAAATCAGCATTTCATCAGTGATGATAAATCTTCCCTGCTCTGAAAATTGAAGTTCAGTTGCTAGTTACGTCAAACAATTCTTAGAAATCTTAATTAGAGCTTAATTCCATTCATTAATACAACATTTGCTGTGTTAACTGAAAGATCAAAGCCATTCTTTGGAACAGTTGATGATTTGGGAGCAAGCTCTCACTTGCTGACTCCAGAACAACCACTTTATTGCATGTAAATGGTGACATCTCTGAAAAGGCTATCTGCCCTGGCCAGTAACTCTGATTCTGAATGTGAATACAAGGAAGCTAGTTTTCTCTGGAGGAGAGTTACAGGCAGGAAACATACAATGGGAACTGTAGATCTCCAAGCTTCAATCAGCTGATCATTCGTCTCCCTTAGGTTGTAGCATTGCTGTCCTGTTAGAAGATTCCAGTAAGTCTGGAAGCACCAGGTTGAGAAAAGAAATAGAAGGATGTGTTTAAATCTATTGCGTATTCATATTATTATCAATGTTTTGATTTAGAAGCGTCAGAGGAGAGAAGAGGAATTGCACAGACTTCTTGAAGAAAGTAAGTATTGCCTTCAATTATAATGGCTTTCCTGCCTGTAAAATCAGAACAAAATCTACCAGTGCAAAGATTTTGCTTTTGCCTGTGCCCACTCCCTACACCAGCCAGCATGAGAATTCTGGGAGTTGGTCCATACATCTCAAGTTGCTGAGGTTGAAAAGCACTGCCCTATGCTGTCTTATCAGTTTGCAGGATTAGAGATTTTCCAGGAGAGATTTTGAGAAATGCAGGGGGAGAAGAGAGCAGAAGTTTGCTTGTGTAATGGCTTCGTATCTTTGCATATAAAACCATGTAAATAACAAAAGTGGTAAAAGTACTCTTTCATTTTTAAAAAAGATCAAATCAACAGCAATTAATATAATATAAGAACAAACACTGTAGGATTTAAGTAAGCTAAGCAATGCATTTCAAGACTGAGAACATATTGCTTTTCTAGCAGAAATATATCTCCTTCATGATTTTGTTCTTTTTCTATGTAACACAGGCAATGTTTAGAGCTGCCTATTTGCAAGTAACATTGCATTCTTATCTTTTTTTTTCAGCACCAGAATTATTTGTATTTTTAGTTTATTTATTAGGTGTTTATCTCACTTTTATTACTATATAAGTAACTCAAGGTGGCAAACATACATAATACTCCTTCCTCCTCCTACAACATCCTGTGAGGTAGATTGGGCTGAGAGAGAGTGACTGGTTCAAAGTCAACCATCCAGCTTTTATACCTAAGATGGATCTAGAACTCATAGTCTCCTGGTTTCTAGCCTGGTGCTTAACTACTAAAACAAACTGGCTTAATCCTTATCCTGGACAAGTAGAAGAAAAGATGGCTGTAGAAATACTGTTTTTCACCCGCAGAGATGGAGATACTTAATAGTAATACTAAAATATAATTGATATACATGCTATATTACAGGATTTAATACAATAAATTCTGTTTTCCTATAGTTTTCCAAGGGGCAATAGTTTGATTCCAATCCTATATTTCATAATATCAATTCATTTTTAAATATAGAAGAAAATGATTACATTAATATTTCTTTTCTTATTTTCTTGAAGTACATTTTAAAAAAATAATACAATGCTATTTCATCTTCATTTGTTATTTCTTCTAAAGATCCCACACTGTTTGAGCAGCTGCACCCAGATAAAGTGGATGACATTCTTTCTAAATTTGCTGACTATCAGGTGCAAGGGATTGAAAGGCTACCTGAAGCTGTACCAGCAGAAAACTCTGCAGCTTCTGAAGTTCTTCCTTTTATGGATCACTGGAATGTTCATACTCAGAAAGTATCACTTCGGGAGATAATGTCTGAAGAAATTGCTTTGCAAGAAAAACTATCTGTGGTATGGTATTGATATTACTTCTGTGTATTTCCTACATGTCTCATCTTGAGCTATGTTGTAACAGTTGTCCCAACAAACCAGTTGTCAGTATTCCAGTGCATTGGAGCATTCTCTCTCCTGTTTTAGTACCCAGAATGGTCCATAAATCCCATCTTCCCATTCCATAAACACAGCCACTAGAAGGACACCAGAAGATGCAGATGATGAAACATGGAGCCCGGTACAAACTTGTCCCTTCTGGATGTGCGTTATGCATATGTTATGCATATGCGTTATGCAGAGCTTGCATCATGACAGCACAGTGCAGATTCATTGAACTCTGGATTCAACTGGAATAATTCATAATTCATTGAATTCTAGATTCAACAGGAATCTGATTGAAATAAGACTTGGAATGTTATATCGGAAAGCAGTCAAATTTGCCTCTAGTATACAGGAGCCGCAAGAATGGGCCTGTTATCATTACAACAATGGCTAAGGCTGCAATTCTATACAGTGTTCTGTGTATTACTCAAAATACATAAAATATAATAAACCAGTATGGAATAGTAGAAAGTGAGCCTTAGATACAGTATGTATTTTGGTGTGCTTGTGAAACTAAATAGAATAGGGCTAGGTTGAAATAATTATTTTTATTAGTCTCTAGTTTTATAATTTACTGTTATATAATTATATAAGTATCAGGTTATCTGAAAGTGTTTAATTTCCTTTAGCTCAAAAATATTGTTGCATCTCCTTGCACATACTAATTTAAGATGTCCTTGCTGATTTTCAATAATATTCAAGCATGGAAACTGAAAGCTAATCCTGACAGTAAACAATTAAGTTTTTTCTTTCCTGCAAGTACTTTGTGGTTTATTTGGGGATACGATTTGAATCATCTTGGTGAAATATCCAACCTTTTTTCAGTTTAGGTTTCTTCACAAACTTTATCAAAACAGTGATTTCAAGACATCTTTACAATTTGTTCTTGATCAAATTGGTTGAAACAATGTGTAACGTATATGTACTGTATAATGATTGTAGTAAGCTGCCTAGAGTCTGTGAAAAAAGGCAGCATATAAATACATGTATTTTATATAAATAAATAAAAGTTTGAGATTGCACTCAAAAGATCGGGTTCAGCATATTTCTGGCTGCCCTTATGCCCAAGTATATATGGTAACACTTTTTAAAGTACTCATGTTTTCCATACAGTGGGGCAAAAATGTATTTAGTCAGCCACCAATTGTGCAAGTTCTCCCACTTAAAAAGATGAGAGAGGCCT
>JANHZU010004829.1:90702-102470 GCA_032468055.1 Acrochordus granulatus
TAAAAGATTGTCATACTGTTAGAAGATTCTGAGACAGGGTCCCAGAGGGTCCGATCCAAGCGGGGCGGAAAATAACGAAGTGAAGACGGTTGCCTGAAGAGGAGGAGTTTATTCTGAGAACAGGACATAGTACAGCTCTCAGAAGGTGGGCCGACCAAGAAAAAAGGCAAGGGCAGCATTTTATGGACATAGGATCTTTTGAGGTGTAGAAAAGTTTAGCTGAATTCGATTGTGACTTCATCCGGGTGATGGTTCTTGATGGTTCCTTGGTTTGTGTAAGAGGATTGCCACATAGCCCTGAAGTTCTATTCTGTATTGTTGCTTATGGGTCTCAGGAAGTTCATCTGGGTCTTCTGGGAGGGGCAGGCCGCTCTGGGTGCAGATCTCACTGTTATCTCATGGATCCACTCTTAGGCAGATTCATGGCAATCAGCTGCTGCTCACCTGGCTATTCTTTGGTGGCCCCTGCCACTGATTAAAGGTACAATGACCTTTTTCCTTTTGTCTTTGTAATGTCTTTCCTGGGTGGTTTCTTATCATTATTATCTGCCTACATGCTGAGAGGGGGAGAGGAGATAGGCAGGAGGGGGATGGCTTGGATGATGTGTGCATGACAGGGAAGATGGAGGGTCAATCTTCCTACAGTACTAAGTGCTAATACCACCTTTATTAAAACGCTAATAATGAAGTCTAAAATTCCACTAATCAAATTTATTTATTGTGGCTTAGCATGTGAATTCATCTTAAGGATAGTCCAATGAATGTTAAGTCTCACTACATTATATATACTGTAACTACTTCTGGATCTGTTCCTGGCAATGAAAAACACACAACCCTGCATATGATCACATATTGTATCTGGGATACAATATTAAACTACTACATCTTTTAGCGGATACTGCATATTGGTCAAGTTCATTCCACAAAATATAAACCTCCCCAATTCCTTAAAGAGGTTAAAACTGAACGAAGAACTACGATGAGAGGCCTAGCCAGACTAACTTGGACTCGGTTATTTCGTAAGGACCTTCGAAAGAAAAAAAAAAGATTTTGAGTAACACAACTAATCTTTAATCAGCTGAGTGGCGGCAAGCCTCTTATCTTAACAGCTCCAAGGGACGGCGACAGTATGTTGATTTATATGCATATGCAAAGGGGGTCTGAAATTAGCCTCAGACATTAAAGGTCACATTCCACAATTTGAATTCCAACCGCCTGAGGGAAAATTGACGGCCTCCCCACGCTTTAAATGGAATCAAAGGCACGCGAATTTGAATTTTAAAAAGAGCCAATCAAAACGCGCAAAATATGCGCCTGATCGCTCATTGGTTCCCAGGAAGTCCTTCTTACCTATAAAAAGACCGGTTTGGGGCCCTTCGTTCGCCTCAGTCGGACTCGAGAGTCGCTCATCCTGAAAATGAGTCAGGTTGGCGGCACACTTTCGAAGCCCGAAGATATCAACTGCTGTTTTTGGAACATGCTACTCTTACTCGCTGCGGAGCCGGCTTTCGAGTTCCTGCGGGATGCGCTTCCGAGTTGGAGCGCTCATTCCGCCCATCGCGGTGCACCGGACGAGGCCGCCTCCTTTTCGGAAGCGACGAGACCGGGGAATCCTCGCTTCGTCGACTTTCCTCCTGGAGCAAATGCCTCCGTCGAGGAGACACCGGAAGGTGATGACGGAGCGGCTGCTCCGCCGGGAAGAACCCCAAATGCCGAAGGTCTACTTCGTGCGGGAGAAACGGAAGAAAACCACAATCACCCTTCTAACGGTAAGTATTCAACAGGGCTCGGTTTTCTTGAGTCCCGAATGGGAAAGCGCCTATTCTCGCTCCCGGTTTTTTTTTTAAAAAGCATGCGTGTTGCACGTGCCTTCTTGCGCCCAGGAGACGGTTTCCAAAGGAGAAGGGTGGTTTGGGAGCATGCGCAGAGCAGCTTGCCTTTCTTCTCTGCGCTTGTTTGTCGCTGTGGGCATGCGCGGTTTTTTCCAACGGTGGGGAGAGCTCGCGCATTCTTCGGTACGGAAGATTTTTGTCGTCCGAACCGGGGGGTGTTAGGATGGTCTAAAGCCCCCTTTTGGCCTCCCATTCACTCCTGACTGTCCCGTCCCAACCGAACTCGTGTAGGTCTTGCCAGGTGGATTTGGTTTTCTTATAAAACGTTTTATGCGTGTTTTATGTATCATACTCCCGTTTTCGATTGCCTATCCGGAAACGTATCCCCCCGCTTCGGGGAACTTAATGTTCCTTCCTGCCCCGTCGGTGCGAAAAATGCCTTGTGGGGGGAGCCGGTCATTTTGCCTAACGCTTCAAGGAATGCCGTCGTTCTTATTGTTGTGGCTTCCGGCCTCCACCCGAATGGGGAGGCCGATACCGATAAATAACTTTTTGCCGGGGCTTGGGTACTTTGGAATTAAGAACTGCAAATTATTGCTTGACTTAAAGCCCGGGCGCCGTGCTCTTCCTACGATGCGGGCATCCCGTTTCAGTCCGTTTTAAAAGGGCCCAGCGATGGCTTTGAAAACGGTTTGTTCACGCGTTGCACTTCAACTACACAATCGTTAAGGTCTTGTTTCCTATTTTTAGGCGTGCACAAGAGTTATTTTAGTAACTAATATAGTAGCTAATATTTACTTCGGGAGAAATGCCTTGGTTAGTAAAGAATAAAGGGAGATGGAGGGAGTGGCTGCCAGCTTGCTGACAATAAGGGGTGTATCTCCTGAAAAAGGTGGTCCCCTGCTCTCCCTGAAGCTTTTCGAAGTGTTTTTCAAGTTTATGGACTAGCTAAGTAGGAAATAATATTGTATAATATTGTGAATGGCTGCTGATGGGTTTTTTTCTGCTTCTTTCCAGGGGAATCCATTACTGGAAACCAAGCCCCCCATGGCTTTTCACCCTATTCTGTAGGCAGATGGTCTATACAAGCTCTGAGGCTAGTTGAGCGGACAGGGCACCCCAGAATTTGGAAAGTATATAATAGTGGCTTGCAGTTCTTCATTGCCTTTAGGCAAACTGTTAGATTTCCTTCTGTTTGGCCCATCCCAGGAAATCAGATCAGAGGCTTTTTGCTGTCTCTTGATTTTGAGGGTATGTATGCACCCAAAATCTTTACATACCTCAGTGGCCTTTCCTATATATCCCGAATGTTTAATTTCCGGGATCCCCTTCAGGACATGTTCACTTCTCGCATGATAGCAGGGATGCAGTGGCAACAAGGACCTCCAATCCCACTGAGCCTGGAGATCCTTGAATCTTTGATGAGAGCACTTGAAAGAGTCTGTCACTGTTTCTATGAATGCCTTTTATTTCGGGCGGTATATTTATTGTCATTCTTTGGAGCACTTCGACCTAAAGAGATAGTGGCTGAGAACTTTACAACTTTAAATCCAGAACTTCTCTGCTTGAGTGATGTTGAAATTAAGCAAGACTGCATTGGCCTTAATCTACGAGCACCAGAGATGAGTGAAGGACAGTTCACATTCTGGTTGGGACTTTCGGAGAAACCATGGCTTTGTCCTGTACTGGCACTTCAAAATTATTTGGCTGTGAGACCTCGTGGTGAAGGGCCTCTCTTCTTGTATAGTAATGGGCATCTAGTGAGCAAGGACCGATTTTTGGAAATCTTTCGTGCTACTCTAAGAAGACTTGATCTCCCCGCAGAACGGTATACCATGCAATCTTTTTGGCTGGGTTCTGTTGTAAATGCAGTGCAACATCATTTTCCTGAGAAAGTAATTCTTTATTTGGCCAGATGGCCATGTAGACCACTTCCTGGAAGACCTGATGACCAACTCTAAAAGCCTGAAGACAAAATTACGTTGATTTTTGGAGGACACCAAGTCGGTATTACTACAGACTGTACTAAATTCTTTTATTCTGAACAATTGCAATGTTCCCAAGAGATGGTGATTTGGAATCAGTCATCTGTCTCATGAAAACTGTTGGTTTCTACTGAGACTGTTTGTACAACAGTCATGGCTGTTTTATTACATACCGAAATAACATAGCTTTCAATCTGAAATTTCCAATGCTGCACTGAAATTTACTCCTTTGCTGTGGTTGCTTCGTTTTAAGACTGCTTAACTTTTTAAATTAATTTGGCTCTAGGGAAACAGCCATGTGGACCAGCATTTCTAGAGCTCATATGGGCACAAGCAAACTATTGTATTCCTCTAAAGAGAAGAATAATTTTTAAAGGCACTTTTACTTAACTTGAGAAAGAAAAGGACTTGTATATTATGTATTAGTTACAAATAGATCCCAAACAAAACATTTAGAATGTTCTTGCTCCAGAATCTGGATTTTTATTTTTCTCAATGAATGTATACCAAATGGATGAGCCAATATGGTGTATTGGCAAGAATCATAGGTGAATATAGAACAGATCCTACTCTGCTATGAAACCTGTTGGATGATCATAGACCAAGCAACTTCTCTCAATTTATCTCACATGATTGTGAGGAAGAAATTGGATAGAAGATACCCTGAAATGCTATTTGGATTAGGATATAGATAAATAGCTCTTTAAAAAATTTTTTGCTTTACATTAAGCCTTTTTTGTTTTACTATTTGGAGCATTTAATCTTACATATGCTGCTTTTGGGAACATTGATTTCCAGACTGCTGTTGTATTTTGTATTGTGCTCTGAATTACAATTTTTGTAATGTTGGATAAATAAAGGATATAAAAATTTAGCTGCATCAAGAGATTTTCTAAACCTTTTACTCTTCTCACCATCTTAGATATTAATATAAATTTAACTAGTTTCTTTTCATCTTTGCCTTCCTCACTTGGATTAAACTCTTGGTTCATTTTTTCTATCCCTTGAAAATGGAATGGAAGATAGGCATTGCTGGATTGCACAGGAAAACTTTGCAAAGAGGATGTGGAGTACTTTTTTCAGGCATTACCTGCCATGTCTTCTAAGGCCCTCTTACTTGGCCAGTGGTGCATCACTGAGCCTAAAGCTCAATCACCCCACCCTAATCACCAGTACTGTACAGAATCTAAACCCCAATCAATATACATTGCAGGTTTTGATTTGGTGGAATTAATTGAGGAATTGCATGAAGGAGAACAGGTCCTGTTACATAACTTGGTTCATGCAAGATCATGAAACTCAGTACATGTTTCATCTACTATATACTGTACTGTGAATCCAGCCTGTGGAAAGTATAACGTTTGCTATATTGAATGAGCCCAAATACCAAGAGAAGAGAATATTTGTAGCTCAGGGTCCTTGGTGCTCTGAGCTTGTTTTGCAGATGTTTCATCACCTAACTAGGTAGCATCAGTGCAAAGCATTACCTAGTTGGGTAATGAAATGTATGCAAGAAAACAAACTCAGCACCAAGGATATTGAACCCATATATCAGATGAAATGAATGAACAGATTGACAATGGAGATGCTGCCAGTAATAAGGTATAAAAAATTAGAATGGAAGGAAAATGCATGAACAACAACTTACTCTGTTGAATTCTTCCATGGAAGAGTGCATGCATGTAATCCTATTAACAGGAGAAATTTGAGCACTGAGCTTGAACTCAGTGTATTAGGATGGTTTCATCCTGATACCCTTTCACTTCGTTACTTGGTAGCTAATCCTCAGGTTACCAGGTGTGTAGCGGCCCAAAGGATTAAGAACACAAGAGGGTGGCTGATAAGCGGTCCTGCAGAAGACCTTCCAAATTGCCAGCCTGGCAGTGGTCTGTTGCTACTTCCATTGATGGTTTTTAAAGGAGGGAGAATTAACATTTTCACTTGTTCAACATAATTTCTCTACCCACTCTGCAATGAGGATTAAAATGACTTGTATATATGCACTCATAATTTTCACAGCAGAAATGCTTCAAGGTAAGTAAAAATTCTTGCAGCAGGATGAACAGAAAGGGCTGCTGATGTGTGATGGTGTAAGTAAATAAGTTAGCACAGAATTAACCCCTGCAGTACTACTGTTTCCTTTAAAGATGGTGGGAATTGTAGTTCTGGAAGAAATAGAGAACTGTTTAGAACTAGCTTTCAGGATTTCTTGGTTGGGATCTATTAAAATGAAAAAGGTTTTAAATTGCATAGTAAGATAATTATACCTTTAACAAGTATATAAAGTATTTTAAGACCTGAACCCACTGAGTTTTCAAAGTGGGTCATCCCATTTTTCATTCTGTCTTTCAGGTACAGTATATGACTAATGCTAATCATCCTAATTTATAGTGCTGTAACTCTTGTAACAATACAGAACATCCCATTCAAAGCTTCATATATTATTCATTGCTTAATATGAGGAGAATTGCATCCAATCCATCTTTTTAAAAAGCATAGCAATAGAACAAATTGTTTTCACTATTCAGTCCTTAGAAACCATGATCACTGCAGGCAAACAGCACAGCCTGATAAAGATTTATTTTTAGTACTTTTATCCCACCTTTATTTATAAAATATCTAATACTTCCTCACATTCTTCCCACAACAACTCTATGAGATGGGTTGGGCTGAGGAAGAGTGATTGGCCCAAAGTCACCTCGTTGGCTCATGCCTGAGGCAGGACTAGAACTCATAACTTCTCAGTTCCAAGTGTGGTTTTTTAACTACTAGACCAAAGTATACTGAAGTGCTGTGCCTCAGTTCTTTTTACTTATAGAAAGTGTAGAGGGAAGCCTCAACTTAATTAGAACTAATAATTCAATTATTTTAGTTTGATTTAGTTCATTTGATTATGAATAAAGACAGTTGTTTCCTACCCACAATGCTATAGATGATATTGCTTTCGACAGGGAGGTTGCATATAAATTTAAATAAAATTATGGCTCTGGTGAGGTATCATTGTGCTCATTTTGCATTCATTTAAGCTTTATTTGAACATCTGCAATCTTTCCTTCCATTTTGTTGCCACTTGATTCTCCCAAACAGAATCTTTTTGAACATTACTTTTTCTATCAACTGTTTTAAGAATATAAATTATGTTATACCCAGGCACTGACACAGCACAGGGGAAATTTGCTCAAATGCTGTTTAATGAACTGTTTGAAGAGTATTCCAATGCTCTCCGACCTGTTGAAGATACAGATATGGTTCTGAATGTTACTCTTCAGATTACGCTTTCCCAAATTAAAGATATAGTAAGTATCAAAATATATAGAATAATAATTTTGAAGGATTTTTAAAATTAAAATCTTGTTGGGGTTATTGGAATTTAAAACGTTAATTTATATCGTTCCTTATAGTGACAGGGACAGTTGTTTAATTTCAAAACTATTTTTTCTAAGCACATAGATTGCAAGCTACAGTAGTTTGGGTATGTGTGTGCCTGAGTAATTGGAAGAGACAGAAGATGCTTTATTAGTGCCTAAACCTGGAATTCCATTGTTTCCCACCTAAGGCTTGGTTGGTTTCAACCCTATTGACCTATAACCCTTTAAAACCTGAATGAATATCATGCTTTGGGTAAGATGTTAAATAAACGGGTTTGTGTGCTTTCTATGATGGGAGGTTTTTGAATTGAACCGCAATACCTATATTGTATTCATGGTTGTTAGAGATATTACATTTATTTTTGTTATTGTTAATGTTTCAAATTACTTAGGCACCCAGAGTCATACACTGAGGGGACAGTCTTACGAGTATATTTTTATTTATTACATTTCCAAAATAAAAAGTTAAAATACAAAATTACAACAAAAAGGAAAAAATAGGAAAGGGGAACAACAGGGGGAAATGTAAAAACTGACAGACACAAACAACAAATAAAAATGTTGGAGTAAAGCATTAATAAATATTACTAAAATGATTTGTCAAATTAATTTTTCATTGAAGAATATATTAATACATTAGCATGAAATAATCTTTATATCAGACTTTTTGGGAAGGAAAAAACCAATTGGTCTGGCTACACATGGGCAAACTTTTAATGGACAAGAGCCACACTTAACATATATGAGTTAAGGGTACAGAGTGAATAGGTCTTAGATAAGTAGGTAAACACAGGTTGTGTCAGAAACTACTGCTGTCCAGTTTAATAATCATGATATAATTTAAATAATTATGATAATATAATTTAAAGGGATAGCAAAGATCAGGAACTCTGAAATCCTTGGATCAGAGATTGGCCATAGATAAAACTAGGCTAGGTGAACCACGAGCCTAAATGGGTATCAGTCACCTTTTTATGTTCTTAAATTAATGCCTATTATTATCTCACAGGATGAGAGAAACCAGATTTTGACAGTCTATCTGTGGATTCGCCAGACATGGTATGATGCTTATTTGAAATGGGACAAAGACCAATATGATGGATTAGACTCTATCCGGATCCCCAGCAATCTGGTATGGAGACCAGACATTGTTCTCTATAACAAGTAAGTCTGTCTAGAATATTTGCTTAGCAGTTTACAGAGATGAAACCTAGATTTGGATTGGATTTGCTTAGCTGTTTACAGAAACAAAACTAATTTAGATTGTGGTTCATTTTCTCCATCCCTTGAAAGTGGAATGGAAGTCAAACATTGCTAATCTTAAGTGTAGTACAGAGTCGCCAGACAAGCAACTTTGATCCATAGCAATCAGCTATGGATCAAAGAGATGGCTGTGTCCCACTTGATATAATTAGTACAGAATAACAGTATTTTATTCTATTTGCAACTCTAGCAGAGAATTAGTAATTAGAAGGTTTGGTATCTGCTCTTCTGGAAGAAACCAGTGTTTAACTACCCTTGGAGATTATGTTGAAGGGGAAAAACAGTTCTGTACTACTTTCTGGTTTCTGAATCCCTCCTGTTTTCAGCAATTGTGTGTTTCTTAGCTTCAAGCTCCTCCTGGTTATGATAGTTTAATCAACTACAATGCTAAAATGCTGGGGGTCCAAGCAAAGATTGAGCAGGAAAAAGCAGGGTTAGCAGCCAGCTCATACCTCTGAAGTAGTTCTGCAGAGATGATATGCAGGGAAGCAAGATTATACATCTCACCATTCCTCAATACTTGGAAAACACACAGTAAAGTTCTGCATCACACAGGCTAGCACGTGAAGTATATACCATTGCAGGCAACAGAAGTCTGTCTGGTATGGCCTTAAAGTCCTTTATGAGGCAACCCCAGAGTCAGTATATTCAACTCATTTGGGTGTATCGTATGTTGTCTTTTTTTAGGGCTGATGATGATTATTCTGAACCGGTGAACACAAATATTATATTAAGGTACGATGGAAAAATTACTTGGGATGCACCAGCCATAACAAAAAGTTCATGTGTGGTGGATGTATCCTATTTTCCTTTTGATAGCCAGAAGTGCAATCTGACTTTTGGTTCTTGGACCTACAATGGTAATCAAGTAGATATCTTCAATACGTTAGACACTGGCGACCTCTCAGACTTTATAGAAGATGTGGAATGGGAGATTCATGGCATGCCAGCTATTAAGAATGTGATCACTTATGGCTGTTGTTCAGAGCCTTATCCAGATGTTACATTCATTCTTATCTTGAAGAGAAAATCATCTTTCTATATATTTAACCTGCTGCTTCCTTGTCTGTTGATATCTTTTTTGGCTCCACTGGGATTCTACCTTCCTGCAGACTCTGGAGAAAAAGTATCTCTTGGAGTTACTGTTCTGCTTTCTCTAACTGTATTTCAGTTAATGGTTGCAGAAAGCATGCCTCCTTCTGACAATGTACCCTTGATTGGTAGGTATTTTTCATATATGTTTCACAACCAGAGGATTTTTTTCTAAGCTATAAAGAAACTTCATGTTGTTGAGGCTTCTGAAATAAGTGTCTTTTATAACTATAAGTTCCTTTACTTTAAAACAACCAGATTTGATAGAAGTAAATTTTGTTATTGCAGCTGAGTTAGAATGATAGAGAGCAAACAACATCCAGCCTAATGCTTTGTAGCATCTGCTGCATATAGTCAGCCTAACACATTAAATAGTTTGTCCTTGTTTTTATGTACTTTTTAAATTGCCAGCTGAGGTATATAGTCAAAAGTTTTCTGGTAATGTGGACCTTCTCTTCCCAATTCTGGAAATAACCAATTTACTGGATTATCAGTCGTAATAACTCTTAACATATTATTTGAGGAAGGTTATCCTGTTGCCTTTCAAAGTCAGTTCCTGAGGTCATGAGTCTCCAGCAAAGTCAGTTTTGGTGTTTGGCTTCTGGCTTCTGGTTTGCTTATCTTCTAATTACATTATTTCATGCAAAGCATTGAAGCAAATTAATCTAGAGTTCAATTCTGTGAAACTCTTAGCTGTTTTATATGCTGCTTTTCATGCTATGAAGTGAGACGGAGATTCTATATTGGAGAAGTGCAGATTTCACATTTAAATATTTAGCATTTCTGTACACCCCCCTGTAAACTTAGCATTTCTGTATAGTATATTCTGTTTTTGTTTTTAGCATGCTGAACATGCTAAAAAGAAGGCTCTGTTTAGTACCAAGTGTTAGATTATTGATACTTTCCTCCAGTTACAATTGGCTATTGCAAAACTGGTATGAAGTCAGGGCTTTAGTCCAAAGTACATTTGAACTGATAACTTGAGAAAGAAACCATGGGATAATGTTCACGTACAGTCTTAGATGGTAGTAGCATTTAAGTGGCTGTGAAATTCCATTGCTGTTTGGCAAACCATGAAATTTTAGAGCTATAGACTAAGATAGTCTAAAGAAAGAAATAGCATGCCACTTCTACATTTATAACAAGAAAACTGTATAAATAAGTGCATCTAATCACCAGAAACCAAGCATGAGTGGAGGGAATCCCTCAAACAAGATCTGAAAAAGCTATCATTACCTTAGTAGTCTAACTGAGCAAAGGAAGGAATTCATGTTCACTCTGCAACAAATGGCTAGGGGAAATTCTTCCTATTAAAGTTTTAGTATTTTGTTTGTTGGTTTGAGCAGATTGGAGACATTGCTCTGTTTTCACCTTGCTGCCAATGGATTGCCTTTAAAAGGAGCATTACTTACACAGTATGGTCCATTGTTGGAAATTTGGACAGTAAAGTCTGGGCATCAGGCTTGAACTCTAGTCTAATAAAATCTTGCATGATCTAGAGCATTCAAATGGATTAGATTTTTGCAAAACTCAGAAAAGTTCAACAAGTATGAGAGTTATGTTGATAGCACTTTGTAGAAGGCCACATTAATAAATCAGTGATTTTCAGAGATCACTTAGTCTGTAGAAATCAAGGAGATACGGTTTTTACTGGGGTCAACTTCAAAGATGTCCACATACCATATTTAGCATGGAGGTATCAAATATAATACTTTCTCCCAAATCAACAATCTTACCATGTGCTGATAGAGCTACAAATGTCTAGAAGTTTCTAAAAGGCAATAAAAATATTGCAACATCTCTAACTCTGCTGCTATCTAGTGGTTATCTAGGACTTTTATAGTTGATGTTCTCTTTCAGATCAAAGATGCAAAAAGACATCTTGTCTATGTTAATTGACAAGTGTCATTGTTTTGCTCCAAAGTATTTCCTGCAGAACTGAAATACTGAAAAAAGTAGAATTACTTCTGAGTAAATATGTATGGGATTGGACTACATTTATTTAAAGTTATTTTTAACATATGCCTCCCATATGTTGCATGGTTTTATTCTACTTGCTCTGTTATATGTTGTTTTTGATTTGTTTAAATATGTTGTAAGCTGCTCTGGAATTATTGATGAAAGATGCTATGGAATTTTAAATAACATTTTTAAACACAAATTAAATTGCATTTGGCTGTTTTTGGAGACCTGCTATATTAGGAGAATGTGCGTAGTCTTAAAGGGTA
>JANHZU010004830.1:13419-28372 GCA_032468055.1 Acrochordus granulatus
TAAACTTTTGTTGCGATGCAATTACCCTGGACGAGTGAGTCTTCACAGACATAAATTAGACATATCAAACCTTTGAAAATCGGAGGAAACAGAAACTTGGATGTTATCAAGGAGCAACTTGAATGTGATCATGGGTCCCAGGTTGGTAACCACAGTAGTAGAGAAAAGTAAACTAAAGGTACAAATGTCATTTAAAGGTCAACAAGAGGTAAAATGTCATCGTTTGCACAAGCTTACACAGTCCAGTGGGGTCCTTGGTGCTCTCTGAGCTTAGCTGTTCTCTTGTAGACGTTTCATTACCCAACTAGGGAACATCAGCAGTGTCGCCTACCACTGATGATGTTACCTCGTTAGGTAATGAACCATCTGCAAGAAAACAATCAAGCTCAGAGAGCACCAAGGATCCCACAGTTCAATTCTGAGCTACAAAGATTCTCTTCTGTTGCTTATGCATGCCATATTCAATTTATCATACTGTAACAGAGGTTACAGTAATTAATTCTTTTTTCTCGAGAGCCTCCCAGCCACAGTATTTGCTATTGTTTGTGGATGCACCAAATCGTCAGCCTAAGGCAAGCGTCTCACTGTCTGTAGCTGTACACCAGTCCTAAATAGGCTCACTGTCCTTCCTCCCCAGAGATCCATGTGCTTCTCTGTTTTCAGACTAAGGGACAAGACACCTACTGTACCAATCTGAACTGTGAAATGTGGCCCTTGAAGGATGTGTAGCAGTCCCAGAGTACAGAGGGCAATTAATCAGTGTCTGAATTTGTTTTAAGAATAAGCAGTTTCATCCTTCTTTTTTTTCTGTCGCTTGCCTCCGATGACTCTGATCATGGCTTCCAGCACACAAATGAGCTTCTTCATGGGGACAAGACATCTTTAATATCTATGCCAGAAAGCTGGCATTAACTTATAAAATCCAGGTTGCACCATCAAGTGTGCCACAAGAGCAATGCCTCATCAAAAGCGTCAGAAGGGGCCGTCCCCTCTTTCTTCGAGTCAGCAAATACCTGGCAAAGTTTTGTTTACCCACAATTAATAACTAACCGCATCTGCCCAAATTCGAACAGAGCAGAGTAGTTTTCTTAATTAAACGTGGCTCTGCAATACCCAGGGCATCTTGGCTTATGCAATGTGAAAAAGAAGAAATATTTCCCCTGTTGCCTTTCTTTTCACACTGATTTTCTACAGAACAGCGACATGATGGCTGGCACATCGGATGAGACAGGCTAGTGGGTAATAAAAAAAGAGTAGCAATGCACATTTATATTTATAGAAAAGTATAAGTGCATAAAACACATAGACACATGTTTGTATACACAGACACATAAAATACATTTATATGAGAACCTTTGACTTCAGTTTTAGGGTTCAAATGGGAAAAAATCCAGACTTCCGAGAGAGAGAGAAGGAATTATTATTCCCTAACCCTATACATAAGTGTTTTCCAAACTTGGTAGCTTTAGGGTGTGTGAATTTCAACTCCTAGAATTCTCCATGCTGCCTTTTCCTCATATTACCAACCTCCCTTCAGAAACAAGAACCTCACTCAAAGAAAACATACATGCAAACATCCAATTTTTATCAATCCTGGCAAATACTAATTTTCTTCTACACGCTTGGCTATGACCACATACTTTGGATATTCTGATTTATCCCTTTAAAATGCTTTGAATACTAGGAAACTGAATTCTTTCAACCTCAGAAGGGGTTACTTCTTTCTCTGAACATTGTCTGCAAAAGGAAGAAGTGAAACCATATCTAAATAAACCATTTCCATGAAAAGCTGAAGTATGATGCACATAGACTTTAAGTTGTCTGAAGGCCAACTTAAACTTCCAAAAGACTATTTACATCCTCATCATCAAATCTGGGATTCAGATAATTTATGTTACCACTGGGAAAGTTGAAAGCTCATTACGTGCATGGCCCCCAGCATCCTGATTGTGAGAAACAAATTGCAAAGGGGACATTTTGTACATCCATCTTTCAAAAGAAATTAAGCCCAAATTAGCATAGCTGTTTTAACCTAGAATGCTGATAGCTGATAAACCCTAAAAGCAAAAAAAAAAAATTATAAAAGGAATGAAGTGGACATATACACATTTCCACATGACACAAGAAAGGTTAAAATTGTATATGCACATAACACATGAGAGCATGTGAATAGAAGAATATGAAAATGGCACCCATTGTTATCTATCTGAGCAGTTTCTCCAGTCTTAATGCCTTCAACCCTCTATGTCTGTTGGAAGCCAATTCCCACAGTCTCCCACACACAGAGATGACTCCACATTAGGTAAAGCTACTTCAGAGTGATAGTTCAGGACAATGACACATGGGATCTTAAATGAACAGACACAAAAACATGGCGATTTCAGGCAAGGAGAGAATGTGTTGGCTTACCTTTGAGTTCACCACTTCCAAAGAGATATTCTGAGGTGAAGCACTTGGCACTAAAAATGAGAAAAGATGGGAGAGAGAGAAATAGATGAAAGTGGAAAAGCTGTAGAGTAATAAAAGATAATGATAATTCTTTGTCCCCCCCATAAAGTTCCATCTACATCAATGCTCTTCGCTTTAATAATGAGAAATCAATTGGGAGAAAATTTCCAGCTGTCACCTCAAAACTTCCCTGCTGAGGTGAAAACTAAACACATCTGCCCAGTTTTCTCCCATTTCTAATAATCTTAACCATATTATTCAAAAATTGCCTTTCTGTATCTCAATCTGACAAAAAAGCACAGATGTATACAGTAATTTGGGCCAGCAATGCGCAGTAGAACCCTCATGACTCTGTTCACTGAAGCTCTGTGTCCTGGAGACCATAAAGTCATTCTCCTACTAAATAGGTACATGGGTAATCTTGCTGTGGAAGTTAGGCTGGAGGCAAAGCTATCTTGTCAACTGAGTATTTGTATCTGGAGTGGACAATACTTCCACTCCAGTTACCAAGGCAGTCACCAAAAGACCAAAGTCTCATTTAAAAAAAAATCTGATTTCCATCCTTCCCCAGCAATCCAAGTCCATTTATGGTAGTTCCCTCACAATGCCTCTGTTATTCTGACACAACAGTGCTCCAAAGTGGTGCAATGTTAGGCATCCTCCATGTTAATGGGAGTTAGCCCAGTAGACTACACCTTGGACTGAATTAGACTTTTTCTTCTTGCTTTGCACTATGTATGTGTCTATGGGGGAAGAGGGGTAGAATAATGCCTTTGACCAATGTTGGCACTCATTTTCATTATGGCCCAGTTGTGAAACATTGTGGATTCCCAGAAGATGCCTTTCACATTAGCCTTTAAGTGCCATATCAAAACAATGTAATATTCCAAACTTTTTAATGGATAATGTTTTAATGATACCACTGTTGTTTATTAATGGTAATTATTTTATGACCTTTGGCTGTTTCATAGTTTCTCTTTTATTGATGCTTCTTGATGTCTTTGTTTCAATTGTTGGATTGTTGATAATTATTGTTATCAGTGCATGGAGATCCATCCAGAAAAGAAGTGTCAGGTGCTGACTCTTACGAATCCACAGAGTGTATAATTCCACTGAATAAGCAGGCCTGGAAAGAGTTTGATCCTCTGTCCATATCAGTCAACAGAACATCTGGCCTGCTGAAATGGAAAAACCATCCCTGTCTCACTCTAAGAAAAAGGTGGGCAATCTCTGTGCACTTAAGACTTGAGCAGATCTTAAGAGCCACAACAAGCAAGGTCAAAGATGGGCTGTTTGTTCTTGTATTCCTGGGTTTGGGAGAAGACTTTTAAGTTCTTCTTCAGAAGCCTGTTTTAGATCTTATCTAAACTTATTCATATTTCCTGCCTTATGAACAGCAGAAAACATACACTATTCACATTCAGCAATTAAGATCAGAGAACGTTCTGGACATTGCAAAACCTGGAGGATCCACGTAGTCCTAAAATGTCCCCTGCTCTTGAGAAACTTTCACATGTTCTATAATCTAGACTTGATAGTCCCCTTTAGATTGTAAAATCATGTAGATTACAAATGTCTATGTATATTCTCATTAATCCAGGTCATGTCTTGTAGCAAAATTGCAAAATAATAATAATAATAATAATAATTGCACACTAAATTTTAAAAAAGACAATTGGATTTTTATTTTTAGATGTTACAGAGAAATGTTTCAACTCCAATCCATGAGTCTTCTTGTAATATGAGACTGAAGCAGATTCCTGGATTGGAGTTGAAATGTTTCTTGGTAATATCTAAAAGTCCAGTTACTTTTTTAAAAAATTGGTGTGCAAGATTTTTAGTTTTATTTTTTGCAATTTTGCTACAAGAAATGACCTGGATTAATGAGAATATACATAGACATTTTGGGGAGAACACCCTTCAAACGGAATGGGAATATGAAGAGATTTCTAGAAAGGTGGCAGACTACAGGAATTATTTATATTTCAACCTAAGATGCAGAAAACAAGGACTTATTCCCAACAGTTTATGCCTAAATTCAACAGTAAGAGGACACAGCAAAAAACATCCTATGTAAAGCACATATTCAACTTCTCAACAAAAGAGTAAGACTAATTTTACAATTGATGTCTTGAAAAATAAATAAAGACACAAAGTCCAACAGCTAAGATCAATTTTACGTATAGAAATATTTAATCATAGCATAAAATATGTGGACACTGCACAATTAGCTCAACATAATTTAAGCAAAGAAAGGCAAAAATACAAGTTTCTCAGACTGCAAATGAGACATGAAGGATCTCATAAAACAACCCAATAAGAAAAAAACAGAAATTAATGAAGAATGTTGACTTCTGGGTGAAAAATTTATCTGATAAAAAACTGACTCCAACAGTGAAAAATGTCTTATCAAAAGGACTTAATTTTTCAGTAGCTCAGGGACAAGATTCCTTTCATTGATCTAATCATAGCCACTGAGTGGTCTGAGTTTTTAATTTGTTATTAATCATTATTAATAACAAATTAATAACAAACCAAAGCAAAATAATTAAAGTTTAAAGTTTCTGCTGCACTTTCCACTGCTAAAATACCACCCCCAAGCCTTACAATTCAGGAAAGAAAGGCTGTGGCTTTGTTAGGAAGAAAATCCAAATATTACCATATCGCCAGCTGACTAAAGGAGATGTACAGTTATCCTCAACATGATGGATTACAATATAATGAAGCTTGTTCAGAATTTTACATTGGGGAAATGAAGCATAAATTATATAAGAGATTTGATCAACACAATTTTTCAGAGAAATTGACTGTAAATCTACATCTTAGAAGGAGAAAAAACACTCCATCCAAGAATTGCAGATTTCAAATTCTTGATAGAGAAACCAACTTGTTTTTGAGAGGGATAAAAGAAAGCATATACATTAAGACTTTAAATCCTTCAATTAATAAGAGGAGTGGAACAAGATTTCAATTGTCTCCTGTTTATAACCCGACTTTGGCATGTATGCAAAACTGACTTTTAGCTAGAGGAGAGGTGATTAAACTGAAACCTCGAGATCTCTCTCTTTGCTGCCAATGTCATGTTTTTAGCTTGTTACATAAGAACCAGAATATTGGTTTTCACAGTTTTCATATCATTTTTTATATGAGATGATTCCATATCATTTTTTATATGAAGAAGATTCCTGGATTGGAGTTAACATGTTTCTCTGTAACATCTAAAAATAAAAGTCCAGTTGTTGTTTTTAAATTGTTGTGCAAGACTTTTTTGCTATATTGCTACATGTAGATTACAGCAAAAACTCTGTTTGCTCCCCATACCGGCATAATAGAACTACCTGAAGCAATAGTCTGGCTTAGAAAAAGCCAGCATCTTCCCATAATCTTGCTATCCTCTTGGTTTATCATTGGCTCTTACTCGTGTTCATCATGTATGAAACCTCCAAATGGATGAATGATATGTCAAAGCCTCTGAGTGCCAGTTGTAGGGAAAAGTATTTTATTTCTTGGAGTAAACAAAGTAGGTCTTAGAGTTCATATAAGTATTTTTATTTGTAAGTTTTCACTAAGAAGTAAAGCTTTCTTTTTTTCTATGACATTTTCTCTGCATGGTCATTAACCATCCCATATGTTGAAGAAGAAAGCAGAGTCCATTAGAAGTTCCCTTAGTGAACTTCTACCCTGAAGCATATTTCCTGCTATGAGGCTGAGTAATAATTCAAGTAAAGACTGACAAAGGGTTTACTGTTATACCTTAATCAAACAGGTGGGTCTGCTTTGTCAAATGTCTTCACCATCCAACCTTGATTACAAAAACTATTCAACATATTTGCATCTTAAAGGCATCCATCTGATGCCTGGAATAAATTGGAAGAAAAGAAATGACGAAAATCCAGAAATGGATCAGTTAGGAGAGAAGGATTAGGCTTAATCAGTATAGTTCTAGATAAAAGATTTATTGAAGCTACAAGGTCACAAGAATTTCTCCAACTGCCCACCAAATACCTGCACTCCCCAGAGAAGGCTAATGGTTCTCATGAAGGGTTGGATTTCTGGTGTTTGTGTATACATAGTGACTCAAGGCTGATTCCCTCTTACCCCTGGCTCTGCCCTTTCTTCTCCCCTAGGATCTTTTTCTTCAAATGGTCAGCTAGGTGGGGTACAAAAAGAGAGATTAGCTAATCAGTGCTCTTTAAGGCTATCAGACCTGATTTCCAGATGAATAGGAGATAGTTTGATATCTCAATCTCTGGCTGCTATCTAAACATCATGTATAGTTTTATGGACCAGATTTGTTAAATCTACAATATCGCTTACATGATCTGATGTCAGAAGCAGGTTTTAGAGAATCTAAGACAGAAGTAATATGGGAGGTAGACTTGGTTCCTACTAATTTGATTCAAGGTAAGGAGATTGAAAAATGAAGACTTCATATTTCCAATAGATGATTATTATACATAGATGAGATATACATAGATGAGAATATAGATAATGAGTAGAGATAAGGAGATAATAAATAGAATATACATAGACATTTCCAATTGATGTTTTACACTACTTTATTTGTTTTGTCTTCTGGGCCAAAAAAGTTTTGTTTCTGCTACCATTAGTGATTTCCTTATTTTTAATCTTCTGAGAAGCCTATACAATTCCTTTTAATTCAGTATAGCTATAGGCCCATTCATTTGTTTCTGAAATATATCAAATATTGTATACCAATATTCAAGGTGACATACAATAAAGGCACTGCTTTAGTAACAAAAAGGTATGTTATAAAATTGGGAGGACAATTTTTCAAAATTTATCCAGAGGGGAAAGATATTTATTTGGGCCAATTAGTTCCTTAGAATTTCATGGGAACTTTGGAAAATGAGAAAAGTGATAGACTCTTGAATTGTACAATTAAAGACACAACTTTCACACATTCCCATGGCATATGTGATTCAATAAATAAACATAAGAAAACTGAAATTCATTCATGAGAATTTCACCAAAATTTTATTTTGCTTTGAAATACATTTCAGAAGTGAATTCTCTTTCAGGCAACTGAGTGAAAATGGAAGGAAAATATAATGTATAATTACAATGTTGTACATTGAATAAAATACCCAATTCAAGCTAATGGAAATGTCTTTTTAAAAATCAGACAAAAAGTTAAGTAATGCACTACACTGCAGCAGAAATACTAAACATTAATACTAAAAGATATGACAGAAAAGGAGGTTGCTTCAGATATTATCTCGGAAATGCAGTCCAAAACTGATGAGTTTTGGACTGCAAAACTCAGTATCACTGAGGAATTATCATTCAACTTGTTGGAGGGGATCTGTGAGGAATCTAGAAGCACATCCAACAGGTTCCTTCTCTCAAATCTTATCCAAAAATTCATTCTCTGCAACAGATTCACTGAGGCTGAAGATCTTGTAACTTGAATTTAAATTATTTGCTTGCAGATAAGGTTACTACCTTGATCTCGGAGCTGTAAGATGCTAAGTACTTGGAATTAGACATCCACTGATCAGAAAGTAAGATCTAGAGAATAATGGAACAGCCTCCTAGTCACTAGTGATGAACTGTATCTAGTGGGCTCATAAGAAAGTCAGGGAGGGCCATGTAATATTGCTGAATATTAAAAAGGCAGAAGCTTTGTAAGGTTTTAGCAGATGTGCATTTCTTCCTGAAAGCTCATTCCCAGGAATTAAACATTTCACTTACAAACCATGAGCTCTACCACTGAATTACAGTCCCAAGAAATAAAAGGAATATTGTTTTTTCAAGAAAATGACTGAAGACATGGAAATGGAACAAGTAAACTATAAAGCTTGAATGACCTTCAACATGTCTGGTATGATGGCTACTTCCAGAGCCCTTGGTTTCTAAATTTGGGCTGGCTACCTGTTTCATCACCTGGCTTGCATCAACCTACACAACGACATGAGCACCAAAAGAGAGAAGAAAGGAAAATTAAAAGCTTTGTGTAGTCTCACATGGGCTCTTTGGTGAGATCAGGTGACCTTTTGTTTCCCCCTATGCAAGATCTTCTAATATCTCAACTGAAATTGCCAAAAACTCATGAGATTTCAGTATTCTAAAAATATTTCAATGAGACAAGCCCTTTAACCTCTTAAGATTCCAAATCATTACTATGTGGCTGGCTCATGCTTTAATAAGCCATACGTTGTGAAGTTATGAACACAGACCTTTAAAGCCATATTTATGCAATCACTGAGCAGCAATATACAATGTTGATTACAATGTGGTATTTTAAAATCAGCATTCTGACTGCGATGCCTTAATAGAAGATGTTACAAAGCAAAAAAACAAATTGGAAGAACTATTCAGGGCAAAATTAATGTGAAAATTGACAGTAAGAATTTAGGGCTAAAAGAAATGTATCATATTAAGTGTGTACAGCTAACATATACAGTTTGCACAGTTGTTTTTCTTAATTGAGTTGGTTTACAAAATCTGGATTGACAAAAATTGGAAGAGGAACTATATTCTCTGTTACTTGATCATACGTTTGTTGGATAATTTCTTCTTAATGATATTTGAAATTAATAGGACTGACTCAATCATGTAGCTGTACACTGCTCAGCAAGATATCTTCAAAAAAGAAAAAATAATCAGCCCTTTGTATAAAATGACTGAAGACTGCACAATATATACCAAATCAATAACTTCTATCTAAGGAAGTTCTGTAATCATATGAGGACATTTAATTCCTCCTTTGTTCAATTGCATATGGGAACTCATTTTTCCATAGCAAATAGTCGATGCTATTTAGCCAGTCACAACTCTCAGCTAAACCTACCTCAAAAGGCTGTAGCTGTGAGACTAATTTATACATCAAACAGAGAACTTATTTTATCATTGGTGTGGATGTGCCATTTCTTTATCTTGGTATTGTACTGTATGTCTAGTTGTCCACTCTCTTACCAAACTTTTGATTTCCAGTTGGGTTAAGTAATCCATAATCTAGAGCATGACTGGAAGTACTCAACTCTATGTATGAATGTGTGTATGAGATAAAGTTGAATGCTGAAGACTTGGTTTGTTCCTACACTGCTCTCTTTTTCATATGCTCTATATATTCATTAACATATCCTGGGAATTCTAATCTAATAGTGAAAAAAATATTTCAATAGATCATCTCCGCTGATGATAGATAGATAGAGAGAGAAAGAGAGAGAGAGAGAAATAGCTCTTACTAAATCTTAGGGACCCTCCTGAAGATTTCTCATGTAGGCTTTTCCTGTAAAGACAGACTTGTTTCCTCTTTCCTTTCCTAACCATTTTTTTTGCACAAATGTGATTTTATATTATGATATGATTATCATATTTTTGTTTGTATTTCAATATTTTTATGGTTGGTTACTTTGAGAAAAGGATATAAATATTAAATAAATATTCAAGAACTGACTGACAATCATTTTTGTTAGCTAAGACAGACTTGTTTATTAATTAAAGTGTAAGCCAAAGGTACTCTAAAACATTTAGAGGAAAATGAAATGCAACTCCTTCAGAAAAGTCCCTTAAATCATGTACAAGAGGAGACAGGAGTTGTGCAACAATCTTCAAGTATTTTTTATCATGTGAATTACAGGCGATTCTTTCCATGTTTTTCTTTCAAGAAAATTGTTTAACTGGCTTCCATGGGTTTTCCTTTAAAGTTTCTGTCTAAGCCTCTTTATTTATATCACATGTTTAAGTGAATGAATAATTTTATATTGCATTGTGCATCTAAATTATGAGCCGTTACGTGTGGTACATGAGAACTATTAAAGCAGAACTAAGATTTCTAAATAAGTCTGTAACTGAGATAGTTTTCATAGTAGCTATATGCATCTCAGGCTTGAAATTTGGGTTTATTTGTATTTTATGAGTTTGCTTGTTTTTCTACAGATGTTTCATTAGGTAACACCAACAGTATATGGGAGAATGATCTTTGCTGGTTGCTTATATATGATAGCATGCCCTGCCATGCTTAGCTAGGGCATGGTTCAACACCTTGATTAAAATTGTTTCTTCCATGCTTGTGCTGTTTCCTGCTTATCTGAGTGTAGACTGCTAGGGAGGATGTGTTTTGAGCTGCTTGCTTCCTTTCTTTACTTTTGATCTGTATCTTTTACATTTTTTATTTTATTTATGTATTTATTTATATCCCGTCTTATATTATTTTTATAAATAATTGTTTCTATTGTTTTCTATTGTTGCCAAAACAACTAGCTAAAAGAATCAAGTTCAGTCCAAAGGGAACTTTCATTTTTTTAAGATTAATTTTAGCTTTTGCTCGTCTTACCCGCTTTTTTTATACTTCCTTTGTATACCTAGCAAGTATGGCCTTTAGCATGAAAATATGTTTTAAGTGGACTCTTAATACTGACTACATTTATGGCAATTCCCATATCCTTAACTTATCCACCAGAAACTCTAATTCCACAAAACGTTTTCTCTCAGACATACATAATAGCTATTTTCAAAATATAACCATAGAATAAGTAGATAATCCAGCCTGCCATACAATGTCATTTCAAGTGGCTAATCTATGAAGTATTTGATGTTGCACAAAAGTTGGACCATGTGACAACACCAGTCTATGATGAAGACAGGAAGAAAGAAAGACTAAGCAGCAGTATTTAGGAATTCCAGCTGGCAATGTCCAAGATAAGAATTTTTTTTTTGCTGTGGCCCCTGCCCCGTGGAACACCTTAACCCCCAAGGTAAGATCCCTTCCTTCCTTTTGACCTTCAGAAAGGACCTGAAGAACTGGTTCTGCAAGGGTCTTTGGAGCGTTTCTCATCATGGAGTGTTTATCATCATGAAGGTGGTTGATGGATTTATCATTCCTACCTCCCCCAACTGCTTCTGCTCCCCTCCTTTCATCTTGCTATTTTAATTATTTTTATTGTCAATATTTTGTTTTATTGTTTTTTTTATTTATGTCTTTTGTGAACCATCTAAGTGTTGCTTCTGAGATTGGTGGCATATAAACTTACAAACATAGGAATCAAATTTGAAGATCTAATTTGAAGGCAGTCTAACTGCAAATCAAATTCATTCTCTGAACTAGACTAACAATTCATTGATTTAGAAGAGCATAAAAGCAGATGTTTTATTTAATGGAACTGAGATTTCAAACAAGTTAACTACATTAATCAGATCTGAGCCCCTTTGTGCAGGCCAGTGTTTCATTGCCCTAACTTACCATCTGAAAGGGTCCTAACTGTTAGATCTTCAGTTGATACTCCTGGACCATAATGATTGTAAGCCAGAAAGCGAAGAGTATATTCTGTGAATATCTTCAGCCCTTCTAGCTTGTAGGATAGATCATTAACTTCTACCATCTGGATAGAGAAAAAACAAGAAGGCCCATAAAAATATGACAAAACAAAAATATTACATAGATCAGAAGTATGTGAGCCACTGAAAGTCCTATGATTGTAATAGCATACAAATTAGATGATAGATAAACAGACAGACAGGTAGAATTAATGATGCCAAGGGACATTTTGATAGACAGACAGACAGACGTAAATGATATCAAGGGACATTTCCTGAGTTAGAACTGGCTATGGAGTCATTATGGAGTTATTCATTTCCAAGTTTCCAGAGGTTTGTTCAATCACACCATTATAGGATCCTAGATTATAGGAAATTAGTTAAGCCAATACCCAATTTCACTTTCTAGGACATCTTCCTAGACTACTACAATATATAGAATTGGGATCATGTGATACCACTGTAAGAGATTCAATAAAAATGTATTAAAATATTTACTTACTTAAAGGAAGAACCTTTAAGAGAGAATCTGTGATGCAAGTGTATGTCAAACTCCACACTTTTTGAAAATGTACAGCATGGTTTACAACTGAAGAAAGATGCATAAATATATTATGCAAATTAGAAACAACAGTATATCCCCACATACAATTTTCCATGGGAAAAATTGCTTGCAAAATTTGTAACTAGGAAAAGGGGAATGAAAATTCAGTGTATTAAGTGTACACAAAAGCAGATAAAATGCTATTCTGTATATAATAATTCTTGTATGTCTGATTTTCAGGACACTCGATACACCCACATTTTATAGTCTACAGCCTGAGAAATAGCAGTGGTGGGAAGATGTCCTTAGCAAGGGAAATTACATTTTTATTTTGCTAAATTCCTCTCCTTTAATGTAAGATGGGCCAAATGCTTTTTTACCTCTACAAAATGTGGAATTGGATTTATATTCAACCATGAGAAATTGGTCAATAAAACTCAGATAATTTCCATCTCTGACAAAGTAGCTAGAGACAGACATTCCTGCCAGGAGTCCACTTCTTCCAGTATGAGAAATGAAACACAAATAGCAAGAATTATTGTCTAATTTTGTGCTGTTTCTTTTGCCAAATTTCCGTGATATAGTTGAATGTCCACACTTTGATAACATGCAAGTTACGTCAAAGAATCAGATTGCCTTCCTCCAGTGATGCTGGATGAGGATGCTGATAACACAATTTAGTAGGGATTCCACATTTCTGGGATTTATTCATTCCATTTTTATCCATTTTGATTGCTGTATTTGTGTAAATTCATTCATTTCCTTACCTGTTCTTTTCCAGTTGATGCTTCTGTATAGTACAATCTATACCCTTGGACTGGGCCATTTGCATAGGCAGGTGGTTCCCAGGTGATAAGAACTGAGGTAGGTGAGACAGAAACAGCCTGTAGGTTTTCTACTGGTCCAGGAACCTGCACTGTATTGGGAAAAACATAAATGAGAATAGTATAGATATAAAGTTAGTATTAATGCAACTGGCCCTACCAACCTGAATAGAATCTATGATGACTTAATGTTTTACTGAGGAACCTTGGACAACAAATAAAGTATGTCTTGGAGAAGGATAAATGATGCTCCCATCTTCCTGGGGCTGGGAGTGGGGAAAGAGGATCCAATTGATACAAAACAATCGATCTGACATAAATACTATTGCATTCTACATACAAGATTTTAAGAAGGATTTAGACAAATTGGAATATATTCAAAGTAAGGTAATGAGGATTATCAGGAGACCAGAAATTAAACTTTGTGAAGAGCAATTGAAGGAACTGGAAGCATTTAGTCTTATTAAGAGAAGACTGACAAGGGATATTACAGCACATCATAGATCTTGACTTCAGAATAGCAATTGCCAGAGTACCCCAGGGCATTCTGATAAACAGCCTAATTAAATATAAGCTGAGTCTGTAAGATGAATCTACCACTGGTTTAAAAACTTTACTGAAAGAATGCTCATCATTGGATCCTGATCATATTGGAAAGAGGTGTCAAATAGGTGCCACAAGGTTCAGTCTTGGGATCACTACGTGTTCCATGATAACTTGTGTACCTCCCTTGAAGAAGAATTCAGAACTGCTGTAAAGGTTCAGAACAAGTTCTTTGAAGATATATGGGGACTACAATGTGAATCCTAGGTGGAAAGAGTCAAGTCACTAGCATAAGTCAGCCTTAAAAAAAGAGGATTTAAGAAAGTTGTGGTAGCACTTTTCACCCATCTGAAATAATGTCATACAAAGACCTTTCTCTACCTTTTGAAAGGCCTGGCAATGGAGTAATATTTTTTTATTATGATCCAAAGCCTGCAACTTAAAAAGCTGACAAGGACAAAATGTCTCCACAATATAATAAATAATAAATGAGTCAGCAGAATAAAAGTAGCAGTACATTATTTAATACAACTGGAGAGTCAAACTACTTGCTGGTATTTAGGATCTCCTCATTATCTGTTAACACATTATATAGACCAGTGTTTCTCAACCTCATCAGTTTTAAAATGTGTATCTGGGGAATTCTGGGAGCTGAAGTCCACACTTCTTAAAGATGATGAGGTTGAGAAACCTTGCTATAGACTATTGGGTATTTTTTTTATTGTGCAGCAGAAAGTAGCAGATTCAGTAATTAATCAGGGGAGAAGGAATTTGTCTGGGTATTCTGAAAAGTTTACTAAAAGGAGTATAATAAATATATTGCATACATCCATATAAAATTTGCAGAATATACTTGTTTTCTGTCCTAAGTCAAATGGGTAGGCTTGCTTTTCCTAGGATAATGTCTGCCTTGTAACTGAGGAGGCTGAGAGAAAGTTCTAAAATAGTTAGGCAGTCCAAAATTGATTAGATGTTTTGCTGGCTGAAGACTCAGTTATTTAGGACTGAATATATTAGGGACTAGATTTAACTCATTTAGCCATTTAGAATCCAGAACTTCCTGTTTAAGGAGCACCCTGGTTTGATTATAGCCCACAGTCAACAACAACAACAACAAAAACTCTGGATAGAGCCCATAACTCAGCAGTCCATTTGGGGACAACGTTATCTAATGGAGTCCTATTCCTAACCAAATTATATTTAGCAAAGTTTATTGAAGAAACTAGGCCAGCTGGAGGAAAGTTCACTTCAACCATTGATTAAAAATCAGCAGCCATGGACTAGTCTCCATCTGGGATAAACCCATCTCAGT
>JANHZU010004830.1:58023-73876 GCA_032468055.1 Acrochordus granulatus
AGTGAAGAGGAGCTAAAGAGCCTCTTGATGAGGGTGAAAGAGGAGAGTGCAAAAGCTGACTTGAAACTCAACATTAAGAAAACGAAGATCATGGCAAGCGGTCCTGGCAAGTAGAAGGGGAAGAAATGGAAGCAGTGGCAGATTTACTTTCTTGGACTCCAGGATCAATGCAGACAGTGACTGCAGCCATGGAATTAAAAAATGTTCCTTGGGAAGAAAACTATGGCAACGATAGACAGCATATTAAAAAGCAGAGACATCACCTTGCCGACAAAGGTCCGTATAGTCTAAACTATGGTTTTATCAGTAGTCTTATACAGCTGTGAGAATTGGAAAGCTTCAAATTGTCATGCTGGAGAAGATTCTTGAGAGTCCCTTGGACTGCAAGGAGATCAAATCAGTCGGTCCTAAAGGAAATCAGCCCTAACTGTTCATTGGAAGGACAAATATTGAAGCTGAAGTTCAAGTACTTTGGCCACCTAATGCAAAGAGAGAACTCATGGGAAAAGAGCATGATGCTGGGAAATACTGAAGGCAAAAGGAGAAGGGGACAGCAGAGGATGAAATGATTAGATAGCATAATTGATGCAATGGGTGTGGGTTTGGGCAAACTCTGGGGGACAGTGGAGGACATAGACTGCGTCTATGAGGTCACAAAGAGTCAGACATGATTTAGCAACTGAACAAAAACAAAATTGTTTATGAAATGTTGACAGGCCAAGATAAAACCTTCCTGTCAGAGCAGCTCACATACCCAAGTGCATCATGTTTTGTGAGTCAAATCCTTATAATTAAGGTTTTCTTGAGTTTTATCAAATAATTATCTTAGAAGAATTGAAAAGAGGTATTTTGTCAGTATAAATAAGAGTATAATGGAGATTTTAGTGGAATTTTTGCCCAAGATACTGGATAAAATTTTGATTCTAGAAAATTCCTTACAAAAAAAATTAAATTTCTTCCCAGCTAGAGAAAGCAAGCAGATGAATATAGCATGCATAGTTCAGAATGAAAGTGACTTATTATTTGCTTAAGAGATGCTCAAGAACATCTTTTTAAAAGTTTATCATGATAAATAATTATTTTGAGAGAAATAACTGCCATTTCATAGGATTGTCTTTCTACATGAATACCTGAGATATTCAGATAAGTTCCTAATCGCCCAGCTAAGATGTGTATATCAATGCAGTTGTATCCAGATGACCCAGAAGGCATCTGAATTTTTAAGGGCCATTTACACAGGTTGCAAGCAGGGCTGAATCCATAGGATGGTAGGCTGGAGATCTGCAAAAATGTAGATCCAAAATGTGCTGGGTCTTCACAAAGTTGCCATCACTATACTTTCCATGTGTTAGATCTTATCTGGCCTAATCCATATTAACCTTTGATACAAAAGATAAAGTCTACAATACCTAGCTGTCTTTCTCGTGGGTAAAAAAATAAAACTGAAATAATGGATAGGTGGTTCGATTGATGCATGATGAGAGAGAGAGAGAGAGAAATCCATGCTATCTTGGCCTATAATGTATGACTAGAAGTACAGCTGTTCTTCCCAAGGATGTAAAGCAATCTCACAAGACAATTCAAAGATTTTTTCAAAAGATAAATATGTAAAAATACCTTATTCAGTTTAAAAACTTAAAGTTATAGATATGCAGTGCTGCAGGATCTAAAATCAAATCAGTTACCCAGTTTACAATGTACTATACATCAGCTGACAGCTTGTTTAAAAAATCCAAGTGACCTTAATAGGGCACTGAATCTTTCATAGCTCAAAGAATTTCTCGGAAAAATATTTATTTATTTAAAACATTTATATATGAGTTCATATGTATAAAACATGATTTCAAGATACAGTATTTGAAAAAAAGGAAATATTTCATGCACATCTGATGTGCACAGTCTTCACATAAGACTGAAGTACATTCAATGACTGAGTTTCTGCAGAGGTATAAAGAATATTGGACTTCAGCACAGAGAAAGAAAAGAAAGTGCAATTCACCCGAAACACTGAGCTGTCTCTTACAGGTAACCTGAACACCCCCAGCCCTTCACTCCCACCTGCTTCTCAGAGGGAGAAGTTAGGGAGGTGCTGTGACCCGGTGCAGGCCCAGCAATTTCTCAGTTTTCCCAGAGCGCTGCCTCTCCTTTTCGAGGGCAAGACTTTTTCTGGCCAAGGAGAAGGAACTGGTCACGACTGAGAAGGAACATGGATCCTCACCCTTCTTGTGATCTGGGATCAAGGCTTATCTTGAGGGAAAGAAGCTGCAAGAGGCAGTGCTTGCTGGCTGATGCTTGTTTGCGATGTACTATTTAAGGGCATTTGATAAATCCCACAGACTCAGTCAGTGAATGCAGCCCTATTGAGGTCCTGTTTTTTGGAATGTTTTGCTCAGTAGGGGCGAAAAAACATGTCAGCTTCACCTGAACTCTGGTGTTGCAGAAGGGGCAGCCAGTGAGCATATCCAGAGAATTCACTCATTCTGAGTCATGCTGAAATAAAAGTAGAAAACTCAGTTGGTCCTGAGACGGCTGTGCTCTGCCCATTCCAGAGGATGTTTGTGGACTGATTATTCTTCATTGTTATTCTCCTACCTGAACCACCAAAGAGGTCCTGAAAAAATACTCCCCTCCATATTTCTCAGAAACATAAGGAAAGGACTTACTCAAGGTTTCCTTCCATTCCACCATCAGAGCAACTATGTTCATACTGTACCTCTGTGGAGCTGCTTACGGCTGCCTGGAAGATCTTTCTTGCATTTTGAAGAAGGGCACCCCAGGCTGCTTTCCTACCAAACAGGGAGCCTGCTGCATCAACCTCTTCTTTAATCTTGCTTCCTTAAACTTGCTTCTCCCAAGCTCCCTCATTACTCTTGGTATTAATGTCTGTACGTAAACAGAACAGGCCGCTGTTTTAGCTGGTGGAAATCATCTTCCACCGGGAATGGAGTTTCAGCACCTGACTTATAAAATACACTCAGAAAAGCATTTGCCTTTTGTGCCCTCTGGAGGGTGACAATGTGCCTTTAATGAGACCTTAAATCTTGAGCAGGCAAAGGGCTCTGAGAGCCACAAAGAAGGAAAATCTTCATGATAAGATCTCAGATCCCCTGAGCTCTGCTTTATCATGTAAACATGTTGATATTCAAGAACATTGAAGCATCACTATTGCAGAGACAACTTAATGAAAATGAGGTCTCAGCCACATATATGTAAACAAATAAAAAAGGCAATTTTTATTTATTTATTTGATTTATATGCCGCCGAAATCCAGAGACTCTTGGCAGCTAACAAAAAACAACCCTTAAAAACATTCATTAAAATATTAAAAAAATTAAAATAAAATAAAACATTAAAATAAAATTAAAAAACCCGGCAGACTAGAGAGGTGGGCTAAAAATATTTCAGATATAAAAACGGGATGAGGATGGCTCATCCCCGGAGCCCCAGACCATCTCGCAGAGCCAGGTCTTAAGGCCCTTCCAGAAGGCCACAAGGGAGGGGCAGCCCTCAGCTCGAGGGGAAGGATGGTCCATAGGGCGGGAGCCACAGCAGAGAAGGCTCTTCTCCTAGACGCCGCCAGCCAAAAGTCCTCAGCCGATCGGAACTGGAGAAGGACTCCTCCGCTGATTCTGGTGGGCTGGGAACTCCCATTGGGGTGAGACATGGCTCCTCGGATAGCCCGGCCCCATGCCATGAAGGGCTTTGAAGGTCAATATTAGCACCTTGAATTGTATCCGGAAGCAAACCGGTAACCAGTGCAGCTCGCGGAACAAAGGTATTACGTGGGCCGATCTATTGACTCGTAAAATCATCTGCACAGCCGCACTCTGCACCAGCTGAAACCTCCAGATACTCTTCAAGGGAAGCCCCATGTAGAGTGCATGGGGCAGTCCAGAACTGAGATGACGAGGGCATGAGTGACCGAGTGTAGGGACTCCTGGTCCAGGAAAGATGGTAACTGGCACATAACACGAAGCTGTGCAAAGGCTCTCCTGGCCGTGCTTGCTACCTGCTCTTCAAGTAGGAGTTGTGAGTCCAGGAGAATGCCCAAGTTAGGCACTGGGTCTATCCGGGGCAGTGCAACCCCATCAAGAGATAAGGATGGAAATGTCCTAGGACCCAGACCCCCTGCCACCCAAAGCCACTCCGTCTTGCCAGGGTTCAACCAAAGTCTGTTGTTTCAGCTAACATATGACCCAAATCCAACTTGTATGATTGCAATTTATTGTGTCCCGCAGAGTGAAACCATTCTCTTAATTGGCTCAGTTAATTACTGCTAATGGTTATAACTAATATCAAACCTAGCCAATACCTCATCTTTAAACTGTGAGGCAATCTTAGGCATAGTTCAGATCTTTTTTTTTTAGCAGAGATTTAATGTGCAGTCTTGGTTTGTTTTGTGTTATAATACATTGTTTGAATGTGGAAAAAAAACTGTAATTTACTCTTTAAGCCATAAAGTCTGACCCAACCTGTTTCGCATCAAACAGCTGGGTTCCACAAATTTGCTCAGCCTAGTATTTTCCCCTTTCATTTAACATGTAGATTTTCAAAAGTTAATTCTAACAAGAAAAATACAGGCACACAATATTTTCATTCTCCTCTATTAATTCTCATTTGGTCTTCTCCCTTCACCTTACCAAGGTAAATAAGTGACAACCTTGCACCACAATTATTTAAATGAAGCACATACAGTAGATAACTAGACATGAATGAAAGGATGTCAAGAGTCCATTTTGCTATGTGTACAATGGTAAAATAAAGGAGAAGAATAAATACAAAGAGAAAGAACGGAAGGAGGTACACAATATACATGTGTGGGACTCTGCTCAAATATACTCCTCCCCCCAAAAACCCTCCTAAACAAACAAATAAAAAAAAGGAATTCGGAACTGAGCAATGACAGAGTTGCAAGATATTGATTCAGTTCTATGCCAAGCCACTAAATTCTGAAGAAGAAATATCTTAAAAAGTTTTGAAATTGTGGCATTTTAAAGATTAAAAATTAAAGAAAGAAACTCCCAGGTACTTTCTACAATTTAGGAAGCATGCAAATGCCTCAATTACTCAGGAATTTTCCTATGGTTATTTAATAAAAGATCAATACAGAAATTTGTTAGACATTATAGCAGGAGAGTTGTCTTAATCTATGGTAGGACAAGTTCAGAAGGAATCTGGCAGCATCTTTTCTGACTAATACATTTTATTAGAAGTAATAAGCTTTTGGAAGCTGCAGCATACAGCTTTTGCTTTTTATTAAAATATGTTAGTTGGAAAAAGGTGCTGGCAGACTCCTAAAACTTTGCCTGGAAATCTATCTGCAAAAGCAGAACTAGAGCATCCCATTGATCTGGTAATCTCTATACGGTAGGACGTAGCAGAGATGTGATCTGGAGATTTGGTTGAATGGGGATTCTGTCCATCTATGAATCAGATGATTTGGCAGCTTCTGCATTTGTGTACAAAAATTCAAATGAGGTTGACCTGATTTGAAAATTAAATTTTAATGGCTTAATTAATGAATGAATCTTCTGACCCGTTTGCATTGTTGTTTCAGACTGAATCAATTCTCTAAACTGAATGGATAAGTTAAATTAGATTTTGTCTTGAAAGGGTTTATTGAGCGGTTAAGATGCTGGGCTTGTTGAGATCAGCGGCTTGAGTTCGAGACCCAAGAGGTACCACGTAATGGGGTAAAGCTCCCGTTACTTGTTCCAGCGCCTGCCAACCTAACAGTTTGAAAACATGTAGAATGGGAAGGTAACAGCCTTCCATGCACCTCAGCATACAGTCATGCTGGCCATGTGACCATGGAAGTGTCTTTGGACAAATGATGTCATTTCAGCTAGGACATGGAGATGAGCACTGCCCCTGAGGGTTGGCCACGACTAGAAGGGGAAACCTTTAAGAGACATATGTGACTGACCTGTTTCTCCCACAACACTTAAAATATTCATACTCCAAATGAACTTGAACAAAGTCACATCCAGACAACTTCTCCATATGCTATGTGTTTATGGCTTCATCTGAATATCCTAGGAATGATGTGCACTCCCTTATTTCTTTGATTTAACTCTGTAATTCTGCATATATTCATATTGTTAAAAAGCACAAATATTAAGCAGGCAGAACAACTTAGTCACCCTTTCAAGAAAAGTCTCATGGCCACGTTTTTCCCAATAAACCAAAGCAAAAACACTGGATTACCATAAGCCAATATATTTTCAGTCTCCACCATGTTAAGATATGCTTCTGCCACAGTAAAGTCTCCAAGTTTTATCTCAAAGACCACTTTTTTTCCTTCTAGTAGAAAAATAAAAATAAAAAAAACTAGCGCTATTTACTCTAAATCCTTGTTGCTCAATCTTGAGAATTTCAAGGAGTGTGGACTTCAATTCCCAGAATTCCTCAGCTAACATGGCTGACTAGAGAATTCTTGGAGTTGAAGTCCACACAACTTAACAATTGTTAAAGTAAGTTGAGAAACACTGGTCTAGACTGAGCATAGCATGGTAGATGCTGGCTACTTTTTTTAAAAAAAGACAGTTGTCTGTTGATTTTGAAAGTCACCAGAGCCAGCCTCTTTCAAAACCTGCAAAAAACATGATTCTTCAATTTTTTAGGACACGTTTTCATATCCCCTAGGCACTTTATTTAGTATGATATTGTTGCTTGAACTGAGTTTTGGAAAAACAGTTGGGGAACAGTGATATCTATCTACATGAAAACTGGGGCTGATGGGATACATTTCCAATACAGTTTTTCATCATAACTTCATTAATTTTTGCCCTGAGATTTTATAATTGCACTAGCTCTGATCTATTCAAATTCAATATAGAAATTGCATTTGGTTACAATTTTGTTTCACCATTATGTTTTTGAAATCCACTTTATTTTCATTCACGCAAATGTCATAATTGCATTTGGTTATGCATTCTTTCCATCGTGGGTGACACAAAAATTATTCTATGTGTATTCTATTCAGCCCAAAATAACTGATGTGAGTTCTTTCTCCCTCTCTCTTTCTTTCTCCCATTCAAAAATGTTTTTGTGAATCCAACAATTAAAGTAATAAAGTTAAGAGGCCTGCAGAAATCTCTATATGTATTATGTTATCTATTCAGAATGAACTGAAGGCTCAAGTTATTCTGGAGAGGCACATTTTGATAGGTTGAAACCGACCTAAATGTAAATAATCCAGCCCCAAATAAAAGCATTATTTCTACTATTATTTCTCTATTGCTTGCTTTAGAAAAGCATATTTCCCATTGGATGCAGAACAAACAATACTGTTACATCATCTGTCTGAAAAGTGGAGGAACAGAGGAGAAGCAGGAGGAAGAAAAAATTATTATCATTATTTTTCATCATAGCTGATCATCTTCAAAATAAAAAATATGATAATCCCTATTTCCGCAAGGATTTTAGCGTATCAACTTTATCCTGAAGACCTAGTTTATACCGTACATACTTATGGGAACTTTCCACAAAAGTCTGTAACGTCCTACAGTTTTATCCTCTAAGATAAAGTATTTCAAAGTTCTCGGAAAAGTTTCTGTGATAATATCTTATGAATAATCTTCTTCAAGCAGAGTTTGACTCTTGCTGAATTAATGGACATGCCCATGTAATGGTTTACTATGGAAGTGGTTTGTCACTGACTTCTTCTAGGATTTGTTTTCTTTTACTTTTCAAACTTGCCTATAGTGCTATGCCTCCAAATTCTAACCAGACTCAAACCTGCTTTGATTTTTGAGATCAACCCCAAATAAATAAACAAAAGACCATGGGCGGAAACAGCAGTGCTGCAGCAGTAAATCTCAAAAATGTATTTCTGAATCACTGGTGGCAAATGTTTTTTTACATCCTTAGCTTGATTTAATTATTTTAAAAGCATTCTTTTTTTTTTAAAGGAAACTTTGTTCATACACTAGAATAAGGCAATGGGAGACCATTTCTGTACTTTTGCCAAGAAAACAACATAGAATGTCCACGTTTGACAGAAGGAATGAAGTTAGACTCTACAGAGAGTTTTTTTCTTTTAATTTACAGCCTCCTCTACTAGAGGACAAACTGTATGAACTATTATTTAGCAGAAGATATCTCCAAACTCCTGAAGACTTAATTTCCTACCCCATCAAGAAATGACTAGGTGAGAACATGGATTTGGTGCATGGGGAGGATGAATCATTTTCTCCTCTGAAAATAGATTTTTTAATGTTTTTAAACACTAGTTGTATTCAGTTTCATTAATAAATTAACATTTCCCTGATAAAATTGCTCACATTTGTTCATCTCTTGTCTTTGCGTTGGCAGAACTAAAAGATGCAGCAGTTCAGGACGAGGGATCATCTCTATCAGAAGATATATGTATCTCCAATTTGAACAGGAAATACTCTAGATCAGGGGTCTTGTCAGGGGTCTGGAGGCTGAAAGAACCTAACTAGGAAGCAATGAGCTGAAATTTAACCTCAGCAAAACCGAATGGCTCTTAGTGCAGAAGCCAACATACCATCTCCCTTGAGGAAGCAAATCTGACTTATTTATGTATTCAAAGGATTTATAGGCCCATCTGACTCAAACAATGTGACTCTGGGTGTCATGTTGGATTTATGACTTGTGGAAGAATGATAGATGGCATCTGTGACTGGGAGGGGCTACTGTCCAGCTTCCTCTGTTGTGCCAGTTGAGGTCTGAAAGGAGCTGAGGAAAATACAGAAGTATTTCAAAATATATTAATTTTTCAGTGCCAAAATTTATCTGGAAAAAGGCAAGTAGCCCTTCAGTTTCAAATTCTGGGCAAAAGAGGTTTAAAAAACTCATAGGGACCCTAGATAATGGAATGTAGTGAGGAGGTGGATCCCCAGGAGGGAGAGGGTGCATTCTAGAGGAGTAAGAGGCAATTCAACCCAGATATTGTGTGAGAGAGAAAGAGGGTGAAGACAGCCCCTCCCTTATAGGTCTCATAGTATAGTGTAGAAGCAGATAGATCAGCAAGACTTTGTCTATTGGTGCGAAACAACAAAGACTCAGCTTTGAAGAATCACCATGAGTCATTTTTGATTTTGGGCCTGACATTAATTTCACCAGATGAGAACTCTACTATCTGTATCTACAGTATACTCTGTCGATTATTAGGGAGGGGCTGTCTTCACCCTCTTTCTCTCACACATAGTATCTGGACTGAGTTGTCTTTTACTGCTCTGGAACCCACCTCCTCGCTACATTCCATCACATCCTGTCTTGAATTTACTCTGTATCTTAACCCGCTATGTCTTGACCCTAAACCTCATTTATGAATCTCCATGTGAATCTTGTTTCCTGGTCATTGAAAGAGGCTTAATAAGCCATTTTTGGAGCAAGAGATCTTAGCAACCTATATCCTTATTTCTTTGAACCTGGACTATTGATATATATTTATAGTAGCACAGCAATGATACTATAGGGGCTCGATTGGCTACTAATTTATTTCTAGGTATAATACAAGATGCTGGATATGATTTAAGTTATCTACAGGACTACATATTTTAAAGAAAATCTACCTTCCCCATCTTCTCAACCTACAAGTGGATGCTCTGAAATGGATCCAGAAGCAAGTCTTTTCAGTAGGTGGAAACAACTGTGAAATAATGCTACCCCAGGGCCTTTGTAAAGCCCAAGCATTCCAAATCACATTCATGTGCTATTTTTGAGTTTTTAATTTTCACTCTTGTTTTCAATGGTACTGTTATTGTGATCAGCTTTATGATTGATTCTGTATCTGAAGTTGGGAATCTTTGGAAATGAATACTCCAAAATGAATATAACAAACAGATAATATGCATATTGAAGATCCTTTAGGAACCATGGGATGTAACCTAATTGGGAAAGGAAAAATAAAAGATGGAAATTCATAGGATTCTTTGAGCCCTTATAGCCACTGTGTCCCAGTTCTTCTTCAGTTGTGTTGTGATTATAATTCTTTGGCTGTTACATCTGTTGGGGAAAGACTGCTTTACAAATTAGATTATTCTGGAAAAGGGCAGATGCCTGAAATAAAACAAGGAATCCCATTTGAACTTTTTGTTATGAATCCCATGGAACAACAACTGGCATTCTCATAAGTTAACAACTCTCTATGATGCAGAAGATGAGCAGCAATGAAACAACATTCCACAGTACAGGAATATTTTTAAGTGGATACAATAAAGTGCAGCTATCAGACCTTCCATCCAGTCATGGTTTTCATAACCATAAGAGGTTTATATATTTATTTATGATATTTATACAGCGCCTCCAGTCTTTTGCATTCTATGTCATTTACAGTATTTACAGTAAAATGGAAAAATATAATAAAATGATTTCTAAAAACAACAATGCAACATATTAATAAAATAAAACATTGTCTTACATTGATGGCTCCAGAATCAACCCTGAAAGGCCCTTTGGAACAGCCACAGCTATTCAACTTTCCAAAAGACCTTCAAAGAAAGTCATTAAAAACCTACTTCTTTCTTTGGGTGCTGGGGCCTGGATGAGAGGAGTTATGATGGATTGGATCGATGAAGGTGGATGCAGTATGATGGACTATAGTAGTGGCAGTGTCTTAGGAAGGAGGGAGCACTTTTTATGGGGGGGAAGGTAAGACAACAAAGTCGAGAGCAGTGGATCGGAGACAGAGGAAGAGATTTAGAAAACCCACTCTTGAGACTCTCCCAGGGTATATCCATAAAGGCAAGAGTAGTAAAGATTTATTTGGGCAAGATTTATGGTATAAGGAAACTAAGACTCAGATTTTGGGTGGATTTGTCATTGGGCTGAATCTGCCAGGAGTCTCCATCTGGAGAAATGGAACAGTTATGAGTTTCTGATTGCCTATTAAGGATTTGCTTTTATTTAAACTGAATTGTTGGTGTGTTTATGTTGTAACTTTAAGCTGCCCAGATTCACATTTAAAACTTTCTTAAATGCTTTTCTTAAATAAATAAAATAATCACTGACTGAAGTGCAAGCAAGATCTATGGACTCATCAATTTTTTTTTATCCAGGGTGTCTTTTCCCCCTCCACCCTTAATCTTTTGTCCAGTACTCAAAGCCCAAGCCTCTCTCAATGATAGGATAGGTGATACCACCACCACAACCCTTGAGAGTTCAGTATGGGTCAGCTGAGAATGTGAAGCTGGGAATTGTGTATATGAATGTAACATGTTTCATGAAAACTGGACATGTGTGGAGGAAAAGTGAATCAGATATAGATCAGATAAATACGAGAGGAACTGTATCTGCATAATATTGGGGACCCAGGAGAAGTTATCTTACCTTATCTTACCACTGTTCACTACAGATTCATAGCGCTACTATGACTAAAGTCCCTTTGCTATTAACAAGAAATGTGGGGTTGGTTTTATGTTCAAAGTAAGTGGAGTTTTTTGTTTGTTGTGATATTGCATTGTTTATAATAAAAATGATTGCTTTGAGACAGATGGCCATATCAATAGCTCAAAATAATTAATTTTAGTATACTCCTTTCATCAAGTTTTGTTTTTAAATTTTGTATTAGACAATAGCTGACTTTGTCCCATCAAATTGACTTTTACTCTTACTAACCACAGAGATATTTTTCACCATGACAATCTGTCCCTAATCTTCTCTTTACCTATTCCAATGGCATATAATTCAACATATTTTGGCACATGAGATCAGAACTATCCACCCCACTTTACAGTCCTTTGAAAGTTGCAGTATGATTTCTGAGACAAAAGTGTACCTAAATGCTGTATTTATTATAGTCATATTTTTATTTTCTTTATTCTTCTTTAAATTTGAGAGTTTTTTTTCTTTTTTCTTTTAGAAATTATTGTGAGCTGCCCAAAGTTCTTTGGGACTGAGTGGTGACATATGCAGAGAAACAAATAAATAAGAGCTGTTTTTCAATGTATATTCTAAGGTAAATATTTCTTTGTTAAAAGAAAGCACAATCAGAAATAAAGTTTATGGATTTAAAGAATAAAGCACAGATAGTTGCAAAAATAAGATGACACAAAGGTTAGATCAATTCATGTGTCCATCCTCGTCAATTCATGTTTTGTTACTGTCTATTTCTATATTCCCTACAATCAGAAATGAGCTTCCTAAATTCATTCCAAACTTCATGGCTTAGCAAAATTTTCCAGTTTTTTCTTTCTGCCTCCCAATGTATGCTACCATAGATCACCACCTCCATATCTGATGATGGAAATGCCTTTGAACCGTGATAACCATAAATATCAATTTGTTCAGTTTCAGAACAATATCTAGTGCATAAAAAAATGTTATAGCTTCAAGCCAAAGTTTATATTGTGGATTGCAGTCTTACAGATACCCATAGCTGGATCAGTTCAAACATAAATCCTATCCATGGCTTGACTGGCATTATGTTTGTTTATAATTATTCAGTGGACACTTCTGCTCCATTTGGTTATCCTAATACCAAGATTACTTTGTCATTAGAAGAAGGAAGGGAGGGAGGGACGAAAGTTTTGGGAATCTAATCTTAATTTTAACCTCTCTTTCTTCTGCTAAACAAGTATCAATTACTTTTACTAGATGATGTCCCCATTCATAAAAAGAAAGGTGAGCTGGGAATGAAGTTTTTTGAGGCACTGGATAGGGGGAAATTCAGTTGTTTTGATTAAGGAAAAATAGCACATTATTTTTAAATATCTATTTCAGCTAAGTGAAATAGAAGAACAAAAGTCACTTAATGCAAAGCAGCTGCACCTTCAACATGCTGTTTTCTGTCTTAGAGGCTGTTTTCTTTCATCTCAGGTCATAAGAGTGATATTAAAAAAAGTGGCAGACAGATAAACTGCCTCAGAAAGAATTTCAGAGTACACCAAACAGTACATTCAAACCACAGAAACACAGAATCAGAAATCCATACACAAATGATCAGCATAAAAAAATGTTACAATGGATCAAAAAGTTCAATGATTATTTTATCTGCCCAATGAAAGGTGTAGAACTAAGGAAAGTTTCTCTAATTGTTAATAACTGAAAACAATATTTGTCTTGTTCCAGTATTTATACATTTATATGCACACACATATACCCAAAGAATACATTTATCTCTCTTTCTAGAAGAAACAATATTATAAACCCAAACACCATGAACAAAATATATGATGCTTTACAAGGCAAATCAAAAATAATTGGCTTTAGTGTAATTAATGTTATGACTAAAATCTCAGGAAACAGATGAAGCCTTGGACATGGCAAATATATATTTTTTTGTTTGTTTCTGTAAAATATTGTAGTTATAGATATTATGACTGGGATTTTGGGAGCAATATTTTACATGCATTAAATGTAATAATATTAAACAGAGTGGAATCTGATGTTTTAGGATGACTCTGCATATATTTGGTGCATAAATCTACATCTGCATTAAGGTCTCCAGACTATATTGTTTCATAAAAAAATTCAGACTGCAGGAAAACGAGAAAAAAGATAAACTATTCTCTGCTTCATATGGGATTTCTTTGCATTTAAATCAGGCTAAACCATGTAATGCTTCATCACTTTTTACTGAACAAATAATTGCTTGTATTTATACTGCATAATAAACCAGAGGTAAGCAACTTTTATTTTGCATATGGTCTTCCCAGACACTGTTTGGTTCTCCACAGTCCATTTTAATATTGCACCAAAAAAACTTCAGTGGCAAAACAATTGAATTTGGGCAATGGAGGTTTTTAGTGATTGCCCCTCGACTAACTATCAAGAAACCTTTTCAGGAGGAAGGTGTAGCTTAAAAATCAATATGATAGCTGCCTCAGAACCTTTGGCTTCAACATATTCTCCAAACTTGAAAAAGGAAAAGAAAAATATTGCATGTCTTGTAACACAACCATTTCTTGCAATTAATTTAATTGCAAATAAAAAAGTATATTATTGTGGACCCAAAAAATAAAAGTGTATTTGTGTATGTAAGAGTGAGAGAGCTCTTAAATATAGTTTACCACTACAATGGTTATATATCTTCAATACACCAAGGCAAAGCCGAAACAAAATATTTTGGATCCAAAAGAATATTGGACCCAAATGGACAATTTGTACCAAAAATAATAAAAATCTGTTAGAGAGAAAGAGAGAGATTGCTCTAAATTATACCAACTACATTGGCTAGGCTTCTCCAACTCACTAAGGCAAAGCCAAGACAAACCAATGTGATTTAATAGTATGGTCGATCTTAGGCAACATACAGTATAAAAACAGCAGGACATCTTGTTTTGCAGGCATCTTGTTTTACCAAACACAAAACTCTATGGGTTTCTGTAGGCTTTGAAAACCTACTCTTCAATAGGTTTCTAGCTCATTTGTAACCAGTTTCCTCCATACCTTTTATAAAGAAAAAAAAACTGGCAATAGGAGATGTTTACAGCCAATGGGTCTGGAAGACACAGGATTGAAGACGTTTCGTGAAATGGAGAAGTTTTCAGGTACATATAGGAGGACTATGTTTCAAGGGTTGAATCATTTGTTTGGGACCTCCCCAAAAAAGTATGTGTTGTATGAAGTCAAAATGAATTTTACTGGACTTTGGGCCTACCCTTGTCTATATTGGCTGTTGTTTTATTTTTCATTCTCCAGCAAAATAGATTTTTCACAAATGCTCCTATCTTCTGCTTTGAGAGAGCTCTTTTTTTTTCCATTTTCCTGCATATCCTCCAACTTTAAATTGTCTATGAGATTCAGGCACATGTTTTAGTTCACACTGCTTATAATTTCTTAGAATTACTGGAACAAATATCCATGAATATCTGATACTAGCAATAGCTCAAGCATCACTAATCCACTGAAGAAATTACTTAAGAGCGGTGGCTGTTTATACCCTTGTGTCTCCTCCCAATATACTGTCAAGGTTATAATGAAATGACTTCTATGAAATGCCATCCTGAGGAGTAAAACAGAAAAGATATGTCTTCCAAGAATATTTTCCTTTTGTGTTCCAAATCTAAAATAACATATTTCCAAAAAGGAAAAAAGTTGCAGTAAAATCCAATCATAGCCCCATTTCGTTTCTAAATAAAATTTTATTATTTTAACACTGAGAGTTAAGATCTCATTCTTTCCTTTTGATTCAAATAAGAACCTGACTCCCATGAGGAATTTTGGGAGGTAGGCAGTGGAGAAAGATTTGTTCTTCAATCATGCAGTCGTGTTTGACTTTTGCAACCCCATGGACTGCAGCACGTCAGGCCTCCTTGTCCTGCACTGCCTCTCAGAATCCTCCCAGACCCATGCCCATCACACTGACTATGGTATCTATACATCTCATCCTCTGCCATCTCCTTCTCCTTTTGCCTTCAATCTTTCCCAGCATCAGAGTATTTTCCACTGAGTCCACATGACTCAAGTCCAAAGTACTAGAGCGTCAGCTTCAATATCTGTCCCTCCAATGAGCAATAAGGGTTGATTTCCTGCAGGACTGACTTGTTTGATCTCCTTGTCATCCAATGGACCTTCAGTAATCTTTTCCAGGACAATTCCAAGGCATCAATTCTTCGATGCTCAGCCTTCCTCATGGTCCAACTCTCACAGCCATACATTACTCTTGGGAAAACTATAGCCTTGACTATGCGGACCTTTGTCGGCAAGGGGATGTCTCTGCTTCTTAATACACTATCTTGGTTTGCCATAGCTTTCCTCCCAAGGAGCAAGCATCTTTGGATTTCATAGCTGCAGTCAGCATCCGCACTGATCTTGGAGCCCAAGAAGGTGAAATCTGCCACTGCTTCCATTTCCTCCCCTTTTTTCCAGGAAGTGATGGGACCGGTTGCCATGATCTTTGTTTTTTTAATGTTGAGTTTCAAGCCAGTTTTTGCACTCTCCT
>JANHZU010004832.1:23454-45383 GCA_032468055.1 Acrochordus granulatus
CCCCCCCTTGGCTGAGCCTTGGAATTCCCCCCTCCCGGATCCAGCCTCAGAGGAAGGGTGACAGCATGGAAAGAAGGGACAGAAGGAAGGAAAGAGGAGAGGAAAGAGCGCAGGGAGGGAGAAGGGAGAGGAAAAAAACAACTGGAGGGAGGAGGAGGAGAAATCCACCAAAACAGCAGCTGAGAGAAGTGGCTAGAGATGGAAGGGAGGCTTCCTCAGGAAAGCCCAGGAAACCTCCAAGGCCACAGCGAACAACACCTGGGCATTCATTGTCGCCACATTGTCTAGCACACATCTGGATTCCTGCAGAACGTTACCATTCCTCTGTCTCAGAGTCGAAGCTGAGCAGATGGGAGCTCACGTAGCTTCCTCCTCAGGAGCCCCCAGCTGTAGGAGAAATTGGGACCCAGGAGCTGGAAAGGGCCCACAAGTCCAGCCTCTGATCAGGGCAGGAAACCAATGAGAACAGCCTGGATAGACGGAGGTCCGCTTTGGCTTCCGCACCACTGCTCCGGAACGATCATATGGCCTTCGGATGCTGGAAGAAGGCTGCTTCTTGAGTTCACATAACCTGGGTCTTCCGCTGCTTCTTGTAGGGTATGGCCTCCAGTCCAGCATTCTCTTCAAGGAGGTTAAAAATGGAGAGTGAGATTACAGGGATGTCCCTCAGGGAGGTAAAACTGGTCAAGATGGTGGCCACCACCATGCAGTGGAAGAGCTTTGACTGCATGGTGGTAGATGCCAACTTGAGTCCTCTAGCAAGCCTCCCCCTACCCCACAAAATTGCAATCACAGAGGAGGAGAAAGTGGTTTGGCTCCACCTCATCGAGCAGAAAAGAGTTGCCCGTTTCCCTGCACTTGTTGAGAACTTAAGGCACGGGAATTCTTTCCAAGGTGGTGTCCATGCAAGACTTCCAACCACAGCACTGTAAGCTCTTTGCTGGCACCAGCTTTTTCCTTTCCATCCATCCGACGCCAACCTTGTCTAACGTGGCCCTTTCTGGAGGGTGGGACTGCACCTGCCTTTTTCCCTTTCTGGACTTTCCAGAAATGCTGGACTATAGTGCCCATCATGCCGTAGTACAGCCCTAAATGGAAAAGGCTGCCAGTGTCAGGTTGGATTCAACTGACAGCTTCTCTATTTGTGTAGCTGTTACTTTAGTTTGATGGCAAACTGAACCTCTTTCCAACTCCCCAATTTCCTAAAATCAGGGATTTTATTTCTCTTCCTTGACTTTTACATCTGATGGCACTGCTCTTTCTTTGTATTTGCAGTTTTCCTGTTTTTTTCCTTTTTTAATTTCTCTGAGGAATATATATATATGTATACACACACATTAAACCCAGCACCTCCCTTTTAAAGAAATAAAGATAGCTTTATCTTTGAAGCAGATAGGATTATGCAAGCACATAGGATTATGCAAGGGTTCCACCTAGATTTGGCAATTCTGCCCTAGATGGATGTTGCAAGTGCAGGATTGGCACCGGATGGGAAAAAAAAGAAAGACTTGGGGGGAAAAAAACCCTCCATTTTTCTGCTCAGTCTTTGGGCAGAAAAATTCAACTTTTAAGGCCAGCGAGGATGAGTCCAGCCGGCGTCCTTTCCGTGGCTCCAGACAGACAAGGGGAATTCCGTCCAGGATGGGGAGGAACAGGGTTGGGGTGAAAAAGGGCAGGCTGGCAGATATGTGAAAAACAGAACAAGGAAAGGAAACAAAAGCCCCTTTACCTAATCTGGGATGGGGGGGTGTCTCTGTGTGTGTAGACCCGAACTGGCTGCAATTGTCCACAGCCTGACATTAATTCACTTTCCACTGCGTTCTTCGTAGGCGTGGAGCTGGCTGAACATATTGCCAATGCAAGCCTTCAGCACATGCAGTTGCTGCAACTTATGGGATGAACAGAGTTCTGCGTCATGCCATCACACCGGTTCTTAATAGCAGATCCAAAATAGGGATTTTTCCTCCAAAGGGGGAGCGGTTTGCAGGCCATTTGGGTCTCCCCACCCCCAAGATCCCACTATGTAAAGCCTTCCCCCCGCCCGGAAAAAGCTGTCAAAATTTTACAACCCAACAGTTATTCAGCAATGTGTCTTGGGGCTACAGTACATTTAGCCAAATTAAAGGTGGGCGTGGATGCAGAATTAATATTAGTAATGGTTGGGGGCAAAGCCATATTCATTTCTAAAACCTTCCTTCCATTCATTCATTCATTCAAAACATTTGTATAGCCATCCTTAAAACAGTTCTGGGTCGTTCACGACCAGTAAAACAGTATGAAAAGTTAAAAGTAATGTAAAAACAGTTTAAGCTGTATATAAACAGGATAAAAAATTAAAAATAACACAAACATGGTTTAAACTCTATACAACTGTGCAGATTAAAGCAATAATATAAAAACTGTTTCAACTGTACAAAACTACAGATTAAAGCAATCATACAAAAACGGTTTAAACTGCATAAAAAGATTAAAAAATGATATAAAAGACTTTACATTCTAAAAAACGGTGTAAGAATTTTAAAAAACAGGATAAAAATGGTTAAAACTGTATACCAACAGTGTACAGCTTAAAAAAATAACTGTTTAAACTGTGTAAATCAGGATAAAAAATTGAAAGACAAGATAAAAACGGTTGTAACGGTACAGAAACAGTGTCCAAATCATGCGTGCCGTCCTCTCCCCTGCCTTCAACCTTTTGTGAATGCACCATAGCATTTTCTTAGCCACATTACAGAGGTGGGTTGTGTGTTTCCTTTTTTTTGCTTTGTTCTCAGCTGTTTTTCAGGCCCCCCGCCCCCCTGGCCAGCCTTACAACTCCAAAGCTCCCTGGCCGTCTCCCGTCCGGTGCCAATCCTGCTAAATGGTTTGTGTGACCAGCCGAGATCAGCTTGGCACCGCCAACTGTGAGCTTCACGTCGCTTCGCATCGCTTCGCGTCGCTTCGCTTTACTCCTCCGACTGCTGTGGTTACAAAAGGTTTGACCACAACCTCGGCGACAGCAGCAGGTCAAGATGCACCCTTCTAATGGCCAAAAATACCTTTTTTTTAAAAAAAAAAAAGAGGATCGAACCGCAGCTGGAAAGTCGCTCTTATTCCTTTCCGAGGCTGAGCATCGAGCCCGAAGAGGATGTCGGAAGGATGAAACACCGCAGTCACCTTCTCTGAACGCGATTCCACATGGCAAAGCAAAAAGGGTGCATTTCTGGCGCTGTCTCCCATGCTCCTCGTTCCGCTTCCTGGTCTAAATATAAAGGTCTTATAAACGTCTTTTCCAGGGCAGAGATCAGCTCATTGTGCAAAACAGCGATTGCACTTGATTTGTTTTAATTTTGCAATGGTGGAGCCTGAGCTTCTTTGCCAACATGGCCAAAGGCTCTTCTGCGCAACTTTGGCTGAATGTGGCTTCTTTCTCCCTGAGCGTTTTGCTTTCTTGGCCCTTGGATTTGCCCTCGGGAACTGCAAGGCTTTTTCAGCTAAAGGTCTCTGTTCTACCAAAAAGGCCATGCGTGATTTTAACATTAGATGTTATTATAGGTAGTCCTCGACTTATGACTGTCATGGAGATTGCCCTTCGTGGTCGGAAATCGTGACGATTGTAAAGCCAGTCACCCATGTGACAGACCTGATTGTATGATCTCTTTTGTGCAGTGGTTAAATGAACGTGGCGGTTGTAAAGTGAACGCCATGGTCGTAAAGCGAGCGCCACAGTTGTTAAATGAACCAATGGTTTGCTATGGGCCGGTTTTGCTGAAAAACAGACGTAAATGCCAGTTTTCAGCAAAAGCAGCATGAAATGTGGCCACATGACCATGAGATGCTGCAAATGGCCATAAATGCGGGTCGGTCACCGAGCTCCTAAAATGTGGACTTGTGACTGCAGGGTACGTGGGTGCGTAGGAGGGTATCGGAACTTGGGAACTGGGTCATAAGTACTTCCAGAGAGCTTGGTCAGTGAGTGAACGCAGTGGTCATTATGTGAACACGGCATTGTTAAACTAATCCATTTTCTTCAATGGGTGTTTTTTGCCAGAAACTGGAAGTAAACACCAGAAAGTGGCAAAAAACACAGAAAACTGCAGGACCCTGCAAACAGCTGTAAATGCAAGCCAGTTGCCAAGCATCCAAAAAGGGATCGCGTGCCCATGTGTGTGTCTCAACTCTGCGAGTTGATGTCCGGACGTCTGAAAGTTGCCAGGGTTGAGGAACGCGGCGCTAAATAATTCCTGGGCTACAATTCAGTTCGTAGCTGGTTAATAAATCTACCCATTTTCCGAGTTCACTCAAAGCGCTGATCAGTGAACAAACCCACAAGACGAAGTTCCCATGTGAACCCACTACAATACTAGCCAAGGTTAGCCTTAGCCAAGTTATCATGGGTGCCCAGTGCAGCCTCCAGCTCTTGAACAGACGTGGTTATGTATGTTGGGTAAATTGACTCCCCGGGTGATGCACATGCTTTCCGTGCAGAAGGTGCCAGCGATGGTCAGTTGAATAACGTTGCCCGACTGACCATCTGACATATTGTCGTGGACCTGGTAATTTTTGGCCGTGCAGGCTAAGGAACGTGTGAGTTGAACGACAACCGTATTGTATTTGGAGACATCCGATGCGGGCGATGCTATCGAGAGAGAATACAGGTAGTCCTCGTTTAGCGACCGAAGGGATGAGAGACCTTCCCAGAGCGACTTACAACCCAGTTCCAGCAGCTCTGCCGGCTGGGGAATTCTGGGAGTTGAAGTCCAGACCTCTGAAAGCTGCCAAGGTCAAGAATCACTGCTTTAACGGTTGCTCTTTTGCGCTTCAACCCATTTGTCCGACTCCTCCGCACCTCCCGAGACACAACCTTTCTCAGCCTCGCTCCGAGATGGTTCCTTCCCCTTCCCCTTCCCCTTCCCCAATCCCTACCCCCTCCTACTTCGAAAGGAGACCGATGGTTTCTCAAGAAGAAAAGGATGAGGATGATGGCTATTCTATGAGCAGAGGAGCGATTCCTTGGCACTCCTTTGTTGGGCCGTGCAGAATGTTATTCCGACAATTAACAAAACAAACCGGGGCCACTTGGCTCCGTTTGTGATGATTTGCTTAACAATTGCCCAGCCCGGCCGGCGGTGGCCTGATGCCAAGTCGTTCAACCCACGTTCCAGAAGCCCCCTCCTTCCAGAGGGGGCTTTGGCTCCGGGCAGGGCGCCTTGAAGCCGAGCGTCCTCACTCTCCCACCGAGCAGCGCGGGCGCCGCCCTGTCCTTAGACCCGTCCCGAAGGTGACTCACCAGCGTGGGAACGCTTCCTTCTTCTTGACGGCAAGAGGAGAGCAGATCCGCAGAACTCGAACCAGACAAGTCTCTGAGAGCCTTCAGCGGCCCCCCAGTTTTTCCAGCGGCCCCCAGGCTCTGCCCCCCAGCGGGCAAAAACCCCTGGCTTGTCCCCAACCCCAAGTGTCTCAGCAGCGCACAAGAGCTGTGGGAGACGGGGGTGTTGGCCCTCGTTACAAGCCCAGCAAGAGGATCAGTCGTGGTGGAGACCTTCGCTCGAAGACGGGGAGACCCATCTTCCAACTATGCGTTTCTGGAACCCGCCTGCAGAAAAAGTTTTTCTCCAGACATCGGGAAAGAGCGATCTATCGGTCATTCGGAAGAGCGGGCATGCGTGCCCTCATTTGGGTTCTGCCTTGCTTTCGTTCCAAACACCTGCAGACACAGAGAGTATCGACTGACTGGCTTTATTATTTCATTTATTAAATGTAGATGCCGCCGAAATCAAAGCAACTGACTTTATTTTACTTGTTTTAGAAGTAACTGGAGCTGATCAATGTACTTAGCACACCTTTCCCCCTCCCATTTCCCCATAACCACCTGTGAGGTGAGGTGGGTCGGGCTGAGAGGGAGGGACCGGCCTGAGGTCACCCCGCTGGCCTTTGTGGTTTAGGGCATTCACGACCTCCCAGTTTCTAATCTGTTCCCTTCGTTGCTAGACCGAACTGGAATATTTTGAGTCTCTTGGCAGGGACGTCCACGCGCTGCGCGCTGTAAAACAGGGGCAGAGTGTTGATTAGGCGGTCGTGGGTGCCATCTTGAATGTTTTGACCTCTCTTCTGCTGCAGATGCATTTGGTCAACCAGTGAGGATGCGCTGCACTTCGCCCTCACTTGAGGTCCGGTTTCCAGCGTGAACTTTGGCAAGCCGGCAGGCTGTCTAAGAGAGGTCCGCTTTGAATCTGAGGTGCAACTGCACTGATGTGGCTGCCCTGCTTTGACTTTTTTGACCACGCCCTGCAGACACCCCTGTGACATGGCAGAGGCCAGCGCTTCTGGAAGCCACAAGGCTTCTGATCTATTTTGGCTGCAGTAAAGGCTGGCCCTCTTTTTAACGCAGGAAAGAGCTGCCTGCCTTGTGTGTGTGTTGGGATAGGGAGTGAATCGGGACCCAGGTCACCCCTCCACTGTCCGTGCGTCCACCCCCAGGAGCAGCAGCGGTCCTCAGAGCAACGCAGAGTGAGGCCTTGCGGTCTCTGCTTGCGCACACTGAAGCCAGTTAGATTGCTGTTTGTGAAGTGCTCTCCGAGCTGTTTTCTTGCAGACGTTTCATGACCAAACTAGGTAATATCATCAGTGCTAGAAAAGAGCGGGGTTTGCACGGATGATGTGACCTAGATTGGTCATGAAACGTCTGCAAGAAAACAACCAAGCTCAGAGAGCACCAAGGACCCCACAGATCAGCCTTGAGCTACAGATAGCCTCTTCTACTGAGATCGTTGTTTGCCTGCCCAAAGAAAGGCTTCGTTGTGCTACTGTGGTTTCCGCAAAGAGAAGGTTGCAAGGAAGGTATGGTGGGTGGTGATGGTGGTGGTGGTGGATCCTCCTCTGATCTCAAGTCTGTTTGAGGCCACCCTGGTGGCCACTCCCCTGGTAATTGAACCCCGATGGAATTCTCTGCTAAATTAAATCCTCAATGCTGCCACCAGGGAATAAGATAATCCTTTGCAGAGCCCAAAACGATGACGTGCATGTCTGGATCACTTCTCTGTTTCTTTCTCTCACACATTAGAGCTCATTTGCAGGCAGAGGAGCTCCATATTCAGGTGGTCCTCGACTTACAACTGTAATCGAGCTGCAATTTTGCTCGTAAGTCATGATGTCGTTAAGTGGGTCCCGCGCCCGTGCCCAGTGTAACAACCTTTTTTGGAGCGGTTGTTAAACGAACATGGCAGACATAAAACAAACCCATTGTTGCTATGGTGTTTTTTTTTTGCCAGAAACAGGAAATAAATGCTGGTTTCTAGCAAAAAAAAGTTGTAAATTGCAGTCACATGACAGTGGGGCGCTGCAAACAGCTGTAAGTGTAGACTAGTCACTGAGTGCCCCAAATGCGGTCACGTGACCGGGGCAACTTTGCATCTGGGCCATAAGTCTCTTTTTCGGTGTCCGTCACAACTTTGAAAGGTCACTAAGTGACCAGTCGTAAGTCAGGACTATTTGTATGCAGCGAGATATCAAAGGCAGAATTCCTCCTGTTTGTAAGGGAGGATTTTGTCACGGATCCGAAGCTCACCGGCCCCAAATTTAGCAGATCCCATCTTCAGACCCTGCCGATATTCCTCAGTATAATCTCCCTGCTTAAAATTTAGGATTAAATTGATTGTCCGACTTGGAGGGGTTTTATTACTGCTTTACAAGGACAAGTGAAGACAGTCAAACTTAGTTCTTCAACGGCATCTGAAGGTCTCCATCAGCTTGCTCAACCCTCAAGGTGTCCAGTGGTTTCTGGATTTGAAAATAAAGCTCGTCATCGAAGCAGAATTCGTCGGGTGGCTGGGCCAAGAAAGGGAGTTTCAGAAGCAACCCCGTGAGATATCCTCCTGCAAGGGACATGAAGATTGAGACGCCAAGGCCTGCGACTTGAAACAGAGCCTGCTGGGAGGCACTCCTTCCCAGGGTTTCCCCAATAAAGGCGGTCTCCCCGGTGACATTCTGTAATGGTGGACCCCGAGCAGGGAAGACTTGGTAAAGTTGGAGCCCGTAAGCTTCATCTGGTACTAACAAAATGGCGGCGATTCCAGCTATGGCCCCAATGATGCCCGGGAGGCCGTGAAGATTGTGGATCCCACACTGATCTTGCATGTGGACTTTGTTGGCCAAGAAAGGAGTCATGTACTTGAAACCAAGGACGCAGGTTAGGGACGAAAGGATCCCCAGAAGAAATGCTCCAGTCGGAGTAATGGCCATGTCTGCGACTGTGCCAATGGCCACCCCTCCAGCCAAGGTGGCGTTCTGTAGGTGGCCCATGTTGACTTTGCCCTTCTTCTCCAAGAGACTGGAGATCGCGAAGGTGGTCAAGACACTGGAACTGAGTGTAATCCAGGTGTGGAGCACCGCCCTGTGTTGGGAATCACCTGGCGGGACAAGGACGGAGACGAAACTGGGCCAGAACACCCAAAGGAATATGGCACCCACCAAGGACAGAAGATCGGAGATATAAGAGGGAGTCTCCTTCGGATGTCCCGTCTGGAGCCCTGATCGGTACAAAGCAAGGGAGGCGCCCAAACCGAAATAGCAAGAAAAGACGTGGACGGTTACACTTCCTCCTATGTCCACTGCTCGGAAGTAGCTTACAATCAGCCACTCGCAGGCCACGTAGAGGGGGACTTCGCAAAGGCTCATCAGAAGAAGCTGGATGGGACTCGTTCGGCCCAAGACGGCCCCTGCTGAGATGAGGACGGTCACGGTTGCAAACTCAGCAGTCAGGAAGTTATAGAGGCCGAGGTGGATCTTTCCGTGGTGGGAGTGGTAGACGAAGCCTTGTACGACCAAGGCCCACTGCATGGAGAAGTTGGACAAGAGGAAATTGTAGGCAACAGCGCTGACCCCGTAGCCTTTCATAAACGCCAGCAGCAACCCGAGGCCCACCAAGAGCATCAACTGGATGTCTTGGAAGAGAGAGAAGAAGGCGTAGAGCTGGTTCCCAGCCGGGTCAGTGTCAGCAGGCTGCTGGGCAGCATCGGTGTGCCGGTCGTACGTTGTGAACAGAACGAAGATGACCAGGAGGGCTCCTTGAAAGCCACAGAGCAGGACGGGCAACCGGCAACGGAGGCTGGTGGAGAAGACTTTGGACATGTTTCACCCAGCGGGTCCAAGACGCACCTGCAAAGAAGCAGCCAACTGATGAGAAGGGGGGGGACCACAATTTCGAGATGTCATTCCAAAGACTGGGCTTTGGACTTCTCAGATCAGCAGGCACGCACACGCTCACCTTCCCAAGTGAGGGCCGCTCGTAGACGAAACTAATTTATTAGGCTTTCAGTTTTGACCCATAACCGCGTAATGTAGGAATGGGAGGATGAGGCCTGCCCGACAAGTGGGTGCTCTGCAATAAATTAGCCACAAGGGAAGAACGGCTCCTTGTGCTACCTGCTGGTTGAGGACAGAGGGGTTCTTCGTACAGTACGTCAGTTTCTTTTTTGCTGAAGCTGCCTCTCTTCACAGAAGAATCCAAGGACCCTTACGCTATTTTTGCCTCGCTCACGTTTCCCTTTCCTACCTACTTTTATGATAATGCTCGTTTGAACCATCGTGCTTCATGCAAGGGCAGGTTCCTGCGTAGCGCGCTTGACCCCGCTGCGCATAGCTCTGACGCCACTGGATGAGATGATTTTACATCCAGTCCATTTGGTTTTGCCCTTTTTTCATACTGTGCTGAGTTTCACAAAAGTTGTCAAAGTGTTTGAGCTTTACAAAAGTTGTCAAACTGTTTGAGGTCTCTGGGCGTGGCCTAGACACTTCTCCTCGCTTGTGCACAAAAGTAAGGGATTTGTTCTCATTACGCTCCTTCAGCTTGGCTTGGGTTGTTGGCAAATCCATGGCAAGTAAAGCCGAGGGACTCTTTGGGGAGGGCGGACTGTCGTCCAGCATTCATTCAGCGTAGCCCGTAGCCTTTCAGTCCCTTGGTGGTCTCCATTCCAGCGAGCCGGTGAATTTACTCGCAGCAGTGAGATTCTTCCACAACAGCCCTCGGCAGAGACCTCAGCGAGGAAGGGTCTCCTCAGGCTGTTTCCCATAAAAGCTGTGAAACATTTCAATGCGCTTTGGAAGTTTTAATAGTTGGGGAACTGCTTTAGGCCATAAGCTGAGGACTCCTTGCAAGTCTTTCGAACGGGTGAGCGAAGGCCGTGGATTGTGCTCGTGTTTCTCAGCCTTGGGAACCGCCAGACGCGAGGACGCCGGCTCCCAGGACGCCCCAGCCAGCGTCCCTTCCTGCAAGTTCTCGCTTCTTGTGTTTTTGCAGGAGCGGAGAATTATGCGCTTCCTGCCTGCCCAGGTTACCTGGCCCGGTTTACAGGTCTTGGAGCTTCAGTTTCTGGCGTGCGGGGTTGTCCTTTACGCTCGTATAATGGCGCTTTTATTTGGCATTTAATCCCCGGCATTAAACATTAACCAGGGATAAAATCCACTTGTACGCAGAGATTTAACGTCTTTTCTTGTGCAAGCTTGGGAAACCTGCACGGGTGCCGTTTTGGCTCAACTGTCCCGAGTGTCGCAACGCGCCTGGTAAAACTGGCCTCCTCAGCGGTCCTCCCAGGCCGCTGCGCTGGCCCAAAGGGGTGAACCTTGACCAGGTTTCAGGGCCGCAGCTTCTGAACGGCCGAAGCTCAGCGGTCACCACCGGCTGTCGAACGGTCCGCCGCTTACGGAAAAGCAGAGGCAGTTTCTCTTCGATTTGCCGTTCCGCGCTCGCGGGTCACCGAGGATCTATTCTCAGAGGCCCAGCCCGGTTTTCTGCAGAGGTGACGGACTCTCCTGTGCTGGACGTGGCCCAGGTGGAAAGCAGGGTAGAGCTGGAGATCTGGAGGTCTTCTCATCCTCGGACCAGTCCTGACCAATGACTGTGCAAATCTGGATCTCCGTCTGCAAAGCTGCCAGCTGCTGGCTCTTGTCCTGCACTCGGGTGCGAAGAGCACAGGCATCCCACTCATCCATTTTTTTGAGACGCTGGATTCCTGTATGCTTCCTCATACAGGTAGTCCTCAGGTTGCAACTGTAATGGTCATATCACCACGACTGGCTCAGTTTTGTGAAGCTTTTTGCCACGGTCGTTAAGCGAACCCATTGTTCACTGCGGCGAAGGTTTTGCTGAAAACCAAAAATACCCCTTTTCAGCGAACCCGCTGTAAAACGTGGTGACGTGACCGTGGGTCACTGCAAATGGCCATAAATGTGGCCATGTTTCCGAAAGGCACTCACGTGGCCATGTTGCCTGAAAGGCACTCATGTGACCTGCAGGAGGGGGGACCATCAGAACTTCGGATCCGGGTCGTAAGTCTCCTTTCTTCAGATAGGTCATAACTCCAAACAGTTGCTAAGCATCTAAGGTCGTAAGTCGAGGAGTCCCTGTACATGAGCTTCGAAACTCCCGACCATCTCTAGATGGCTGCAAAGAAAGAAGGACATCCTTTGTCCACATTGATGGTGTTGTCAAGTTTGGCAACACAGCTAGAGGAAAACATGGAAGCCAGCAAGATTGCAAGGGGCAGTGGAGCCATCTTTCATGGAAATCCAGACGTTGCAAAGATGGCTGAGAGGCTGTTGCTCCCCGCTGTTTTTTTAAAATGGTGATTCAGTGAGGAACCCATAGATAAGAGTTTGGAAATGCCTAACCGTTCTTTCTTTCCATATTATTCCCTCTTCCCATGTGGCTCTTGGGGGTGGTGGTGAAGAACTTTAGAAGGACGTGGTTCCTCGCGTGGCTCCACATCTGTGAGGCTCCTCCAGGGCTTTGACTCTGTGCCTCTTCATACAACACAACTGAGCGGGCAACAGGGAGGACTGGTTGGGTCTAAACCGACTCCCCTCTGCTTCCAGTGACATCTAGTGCCATGTATTTGCTCAACAGTCTAGCCTTAGTCTTGACCGGGGCTGTCCATCCAACTGCGGCAACTTTAAGATGCGTGGACTTCGATTCCCAGAATTCTTCAGGCAGCCTAGCTGGCTAAGGAATTCTGGGAGCTGAAGTCCACACATCTTAAAGTTGCAAGGTTGGACACCCCCGGTCTTGAATTCTGGGAACTGAAGTCCGCACGTCTTACAGTGGCCAAAGGTGGTCACCTTGTCTTGACCCACTGAGGCAAATGAAGCCACAGTTGCATTACGCAGCCTCCCGTGAGGCACACTTCACACAAATGCTCACCCGTCCAGACACAGTGACTGCCTTCCGGAGCTCGCTCTTCACCAGGGCGCAGACAGCGGTTGCTTGTCAATGCAGGAGTCTCCCACCAGCGGTCGTCCCGCGTCTCCTGAAGCCCCTTTGGGTTCTGTTGCAGGAGAAGAAAATCAGAAGTTCGGACTCAGAGCGTTCATTCGTGTGAATTTTTTTAAGCCAGTGATGGAGTCTCTTTCAGATGGGCACGAGCACCGCTACCAGGCTGGCGGAGCTGTCTGCCAACGGCTGGCAGTGCTCCACCAGTCCAAGAGGTGAGGAAATGCATCTTGCTGATGCTGATCTCTGCTTCTTTTATAGGTTTCAGCCCACATCCTCGAGCCCGGATTGGAGTTAAATTGTAACTTTTATTGATTATTGTTCATGCAACCCGCAAAGCCAGCCCTAACCCTGAGAACATTTCCCGGTGACCTATCCCCACAGTGACAATCTTCTCTGCTTTTTCAAGGCACGCATGTGGCTCAGGTGAGATGCGAAGACACTCTTCTGCTCCTCAGCCTTCCTCTGGAGACGCTCTTCCATCCTCTTGGAGGAGAATTTCAAAAAGCTCCCGTTGGCCTCAAAAAAAGTAACGTGGGCCATCCAGATGGCGGCCAGCATCCGTGCTCCTCATTAAATGCGCCAGATGTTTTACTGATGCTTCTGTTTTAACAGTCATGCTGACTTCAGTGGGGTCGTTTCTTCAAGCAGTGGCATCTTTCTTGACGTTGGTCTCTTTAATAAATAGCAGAGATTGCTGTATTCAACGAGGGTCAAAGTATCACTTCTGAAGCAAATCTGAAATGTATGTGGCCATCACCGCCACCGCCACCCTCAGAGCTTTTGAGGGATCTGCGACATGTTGTCACCCCAATCTGGATACGACTCTCTGCCATAAATTGCCATAAATTCTCCTCGCCGTAAATTCTTCTTGCGGTATTTTCGATCAACTGAGAAGGAGGCAGCAGTCAAGGTGTGCGTCCCGGAATTGCGCTTGCCACAAAAAGATTCAGATGCTGTGAGGTGCCTCCACCTACACACAACGATCAGAATTGCGCAAGCGACGGTCTTCCCTGTGACCCTCAATGGAAATGAAAGGTGGGCTTTGACGAAACAGGAGAGGAAGAGCATCGATCCTTTCGAACTTTGGTGTTGGAGAAGTCTCTTGAAACCACCACAGATGGTCAAGAAGACAAACAAATGGATCCAAACTTCTCACTTGAGACACAAGTGGGTCACAGGCTCAGATTCTCATACGTTGGACACATGATGCGTTGTGTTCTTTGAGAAGTCCATAATGCTGGGAAAAGTAGAAGGGAAATGAAGAAGAGGAAGACCAGCAGCAAGGTGGATGGAGTCATTTATGGCAGCAGTGGGGGCACCATTAGAAGATCATCCTAGAGAAGGTCTAGCTACAGGTCGTCCTCAACTTATGACCACAATTGGGATCAGAATTTCCATTGCTAAGCAATGTTAAGTGAGTCACGTCTCATTTTATGTCCTTTTTGCCATGGTTGTTAAGCGAAATACTGCAGTTAAGTGAATTATGCAGTCCTTAAGCAAATCTCGATCCTCCGATTGACTTGGTTGGTCGAAAGCTGGCTAAGAAAGTCACAAATGGCGATCGCATGACCTGGGGATGCTGCAACCGTTGTCAATGCATGCTGGTTGCCCAGCACCCGAAGTTTGATCCCATGATTGTGGGGATGCTGCAACAGTCATTAAGTACCAGGATCTAAGCTGCTTCTTGCACTGCCGCCGTAACTTTGTACAGTCACTAAACGAATGTTTGTAAGTTGAGGACCACCTGTACGTGGCCACTATGAATTCGACATCCACTTGATGGCATCTAATCAGTGATTCAACGAGAGCACCCACACACGAAGTTGGTGTGTAGATACGTCGCATGGAAAGGGACTACAGATTAGATGTGGGCATGCTCCCCACATGCTCACTAAATAAGCTGGGTCCTTTCCTGTGCAATCCCAAGGAACTGTGCACGCGAATGAAGAAGAGACCCACAGACTGCAATGATACTGGCACTTCCATCACTCAAGCGTGTACAGTGTGCGGCTGAGCGTGTGCACAGGATCCAAAGGCCCTTCCAGCTCTGGATGCAAAGCGCTGCCCCTCCACAGTACGAAGAGTGTGGACACCTTCCTGTTCCCCACAGAGATATTATCAGGGGACAACCCTGGCCAGCACTGACCAGCAGGGTCGGACTCCTTGGAGGGGAACCTTGGCAGGAAATTCTAGGGCTGAAGGCTAGACTGGGAAGAAAAGGTTCAAAAACCCCTGAAAGTAGGGAATCATCTCCGTACAGGCCAAGGGAGCTGCCTGTCAGCAACCAGAACTGGCCGACTCCCGAGCGATGGTAGCTTTGTTGCTGAGTGTGCACAAAGGGACATTAACAGTCCCGAAATAAACCGCCCTGCCGTCGTTCTTCCTCCTGTAGGAAAAGCAAGAGGGCAAAGTCTCTCCTGGTCTTGAGGACGGCGACACGATCAGCAAGGTAAGACTGCTGCAGGACAGGGAAGGAAAGATAACCCGAAAAGCCGACTCTCCCTGGGAGCTCTGGCAGCTGCCCATTCAAAGATTAACCGCCTCTGACCCTGCTTAGCTCAGCTCGACTGGACGCCTCTTACTTTACAGTGGGGGATGTCCCAGACGGGTGGACTTCAACCCCCAGAATTCTTCATGCGACCCGCCTGAAGTTGTGGGGAAGCTACGCTGGCTGAGGAATTCTGGGAGTTGAAGTCCACACATCGTCAAGTTCCCGACGTTGGGCACCCTTGCTTTAAAGGGTCCTTTTTAAAATCTGTCCCACTGTAAGACCTTATCGCCTTTCTGTTTGCAGAAGAGACCCTTCCCACACTCTCCCAAGTTAAATGGGAAGAGACGGGAGGGTCTCTTCCCATAAAAAGTAAGAGTAAAAGAAATTACTCTGCGCAGGGATGTCTGCCGGCAGTGGAATCAGGTAATTGTGTTGTGGAGGACAGAGGGTATGGCCTCGAAGGATAGGAGGAAGAGCCACTAGCAACGTAATGGCAGATAAGAGGGGACTGAACCCGGGCCAAAAATGTAATGTGGGAAAGCGTAACTACAGGTAGTCCTCAACTTATGACCAATCTCTTATCAACTATTCAAATTTACAACAGACCTACCTGGAGCAGGTACGTATGACCTGGATTCGAAGTTCCAGTGTTTGAAGTCCCTGTGGTCATGCGATTGCACTTTGAGCGCCCGGCAAGCGGGCTGCTTTTATGGCTGTTCGTAGGATCCTTTGGTCACGTGACCCGTTTTATGATGCTTTTGCCGAAAGCCATCAGTGACTTGCAGTTTTCAGCAAAACCGGCCGCGGCATTTGCTTAACGACCGCGGCATGAGTGCTTTACAGCCGCAACATTTGTTTAACAACCGCCACAAAACAGGCTGTGAAATTGGGCCGGTCATGAGACGAACTCGCTTTACACCCAGCACAAGTTACGGCTCCCTTATGGCTGTAATTTGAGGGCTACAATAAGAGCAGTCCGCAGCCACGTGGCTTTGGTTTCATAGTCCGGTGTGCTTTGTTGGGCTGACAGGTACAGACAGATGCACCGATGTGTTAAGTTAGGGGCTGGGTGTCCTCTTTTTATTGTTTCACCGTCTTTGCTGTTACAACTGTTGTGAGACACCTGAGTTGTGTTCCTCAAGATGGGCAGTCATACAGATCTCTTAAGTAAATGCATAAAAGGAGGAAAAAAGGCTAAGGGAAGACAGGAGAACCATATACTGATACAGTACTTGGGGGAAACGGCGAGGAACACTCTTCTATGGCTACAGAAACCAGGGCCAAAAATATAAGTAGTCCTTGACTTATGACCATAATTGAGCCTGGGATCACAGTCATAAATGGTGCCAGCCACTGAGCAGGTGACCGTATGACCCTGGCCAACTAACTTTACAACCTTGCTAGGCTAATGGCGTGGCTTTTTCTTTCTAACATTTTCCACAAGTGCAGGGCCTGCTTTTTTCTGATCAGTGGAGGTTGGTCCGTTGGTTGCGACAGACATGAACCCGCCGACTTGTTGCCCAACCCGAATGTCGTGAGCTGAGATTGAGCAACTGGCTCAAAGTCACCCAGCTGGCTTTCATGCCTACATCGATACTGGAACAAATTAATAATAACGATAATAACTCATTCAAGTGTAGCCGATGTCCCGTCATAAGAGCTTGGCCGCTTGATTAGGCCTCCCAGAAACTTCTTGTTTTTAAACTAACAGTTTCCGTGGCATGGAAAGTTTTCAAGTTTTCTGCTTTATAGGAGCACTGCAGTTCTTCGTCGGAGCATCTGCCACTTCCCAGCACGATCGCCTGGGATGCCGAAAACAGTGTTTCCCAACTTCAGCCACTTTAAGCTGTGTGGGCGCCAACATCTGTGGACTGCAACTCCCAGAACTCCCTAGCCAGCATGTCGCGACTCCAGCTCCCAGAATTCCCCAACCAGCCTGTGTGGACTGCAACTCTCAGAATTCCCAGCCAACATCTGTGGATTGCAGCTCCCAGAATTCCCTAGCCAGTATATAGGGACTCCAACCCGCAGAATTTCTCATGCTGGCTGGGGAATTCTGGGAGTTCAAGTCCACACAGCTTAAAGCTGCCGAAGCTGAGAAACGCTGTTCTAACATTGCTTTTTGCAGCACCTCAAATCTCTTAAAGAATGAATTTGAACCCCGGATTAAATTATCTGCATCTCCAGAAGAAATAAGGAAAGAATCCGGTACTGAATTGCAGAGAGGTGGGAAATCTCCGGGAACGGACAGCCCCCCGGTGCTGGATTTCCCTGCCCTGGTTTTGGAGCGGCCGGTTGAGAAGGCGTCAGGGTCATACCCTAAGTCTGTGTTCCGTTTTAGAAATCGGCTGGGGCGTTTCCCCGTTTCGACCCGCTCTACGGCGAGGAGCTCCCTCCAGAAGGGAAATGGCAATGGCTGAGAGTGTGAGGAGAGGGTCGACTAGATGCTCATGCCGATCTGTTTGTTTGGGAGAAGAAGGCGGTGTGGCATAATGGTCGGGGTGCCATAAGGGTGTGCGGGAAGGACCTTGGGAGGCAGCAGGAAGACGAGGCAGTGGTCAGATGAGAGGCAGCTGAGCCCCCGAGAGCACCTCGGCGGTGGCACGTGCCTCAGAAAGGGCTCTCCCTGGTTTTTCGGACTGCGTGCTGAGTGGGGGGATGAACTTCCAGACTCGCGGGGCTCTCTTCGTGCAATTTTACAACAAGGGAGAGCGAGCAGTACTCCTGGGCGAGCGTCTCCTACTCCTACAGTACTCCTACCAACTCGCAAGGCCAACGGGTGCCGAATTAGGAGCAGGGAGACCCGGTTCAGCCTCCCCGGGGGACTTTGGGCCAGTTCTCCCTCTCCACCCAACATCCACCCCGGTCTGGTGGAGAAGGAGGGCTGAGACCCAGGTTCTGCTCCCATCCCAACCGCCAAAGCTCTTGAGGAGACTTGGAGCCAGTCTAACCCACCTTGCGGGGAAACTGGATGAGACCGTGGACCCCTCCCCGCCCCGCCCCGGCCGGGAGAAGCAGGAGGCGAACCCGGGTGCGACGGTCCCAGACAGGCCCCAAAGCAACGGAGCGCTCGCGGCGTTGCGGTGTTGCTTGGCCAGACCCACTTTTTGCAGGGGCGCGAGACAGGAAGGGGTCTCCTTCACATCAGGGGGTGTGCGACTCCTTGAAACCAGCAGGGCCTTTTCATGCGGCTGTCACAAGTCCTGCAGCACCTTGGCTGCTCTTGAAACCGTCGCGAAGGGTCAGGCCTGGTCAAGGCTCGGAGGGGGGGACCGTGAGAAAAACCTCGGGGCTCGCGGCGAGACTGGGAAGTTGAAAAGCCGTCCGGGAAGAAAGCGAGCAAATTCCCTCTCTACTCTTGCCAAGAAAACCCCGCAGGCACCTTCCTGCAGCCAGCAGCCACCGGGGAGGACCAGAGAGAGCCGTTATTTTTAATCGACGCCACCAGCGCATGCCGAAGACTGCCCCGGTCGATCACGTCTCCCTGCAGGGCCAGCTCAGCGCTGCCTGGGGGGTTTCCAAAAGGCAAAACCCGGCATCGTGTTTCTCCGGAGAGCAAAATCTAGCGCCGATCAGGGAGAGCCGACATCCTCACAACCCAAAGACAAGGAGGCGGTTGAGGCGAAACCGTTCGCGCCCTGACCCGCAGGTCTCTCACGGCCTCTCCCGAGCAGCCGGTCCCCTCCCCGCAGGAGGACGGCAACACCCCGACCCTTCGCTCAGCCAAAATCTAGTCGCTGCCGTTCCCCAACTTGGGAATGCCGAAAATCTGCTCTGTGTTTGGAGTCGGTCGATCGCTGCCCTCCCCGGGTGTGGCTCCAAGAAGGCTGCGGGGTTTGCGAGCCACCAAGTCCCACTTTGGCAACGGCCACGCCTGCCGAACGGGGCCCCCCAGAATTGCTGAGAACGATCCTACGGGGACGAGGCGCTTGCATCCGCATGGCCGGCTTGCCAATCTGGGGTTGTAGCGGCGGCTGTCAAAAGCTAACAGGCAGGTGGCCAAACCATCATTAACCGCTCCCAGCGGACGGTCCTCTTCTCCCCTTCCCCACACACCAAGTCCACAACCCCTGTGCCATTGCTGGGAGGGGGCCAAGCCCTTCTGAGAGCCTCTCCTCCCTTCCCTCGCGCCATGTTGTTTGCACATTGCACTTAGCATGACTTATGGAGGCCAGAGGACCGCACACATGTGCGAGGCGGCCTCTGGGCCAAGTGAGGGGACGGGGACATTTTTTGTGTCTTCTCAGACATCAACAACCCAGCTCGTTTCGTCACTCGCTGTCATGGCTTCATCTGAACTCACAGGGACAAAAGCTTTGAAGCCCCGAGAAGAAGCAGCCAAGCAGACATCTGGAAAAGCTTGGATTAATGGAAACAGAGCTCCCCGAATGAATCGTGCCTCCTCGCAATCTGTGTGTTCCTCTGCCCGCCCGCCCCTAAGTGAAGCTGTTAATTTCTTCCAAGCTGGGCTCTCCCCCCACCCCAATCTTCCCCTGTCCCCTCCCTGGAATGAATATTGCTTCTTTGAGCCAACAGACCAGGAGGGGATTAAACAGACCGGAGAGCCTTGGTCAGCACACCTTGGTTCGCCGGGGGAGCGAGGCAGTCCCAGAGTCGAGGGATGGAAGAGCCGAAAGGGATCTGGGAGGTCGCCTGGTCCAGCCCCGGCTCCGTCCGGGAATGCCCTCCTGCCGGAAGCGTCCAGCCCCGTTTAAACGCCTCCGGACCGGTCGCTTTCTGAGACCGTCTGGTGAGCAGTTCTTAACTGCTGAGAATTTTGGCCGGGTATTACGTCGGTCTGCTTGGCGTGGTGGCAAAGGTGACCCCGAGTTCAAATCCTGCCTAGTCAGCTGGACGACCTTGGGCCAGTCCCTCTCTCTCAGCCCGAGAAACAAAGCAAGGGCAAATCACTTCCGAAAATCTCGCTAAGTTGATTGCGAGCAGTCCAAGCAGTGGCCGGGAGTCAGTCCAGAATCGAAGGCGCAAAGACAGGGAGTCCTCGATTTACATCCATCTGTTTATTGACTGTTCGAAGTTACAATGGCACCGAAAATTGTAACTTAGGACTGGTCCTCACACTTATGACCATTGCAGCGTCAAAATGAGGGTGCTTGGCAATCAGCACGCTTTTACAATGTTTGCACCGTCCTGGAGTCATGCGGTCATCATTTGCGATCTTTCCACCCGGCTTCCAGCAAGCAAACTCAGTGGAGGAAGCCAGATTCGCTTAACGACGATGTGATTCACTTAACAACTGCAGTGAGCCACTTAACAGCTGTGGCCAGAAAGGTTGTAAAGCTGGGCACGACTCACGTAACCGCTGCCTTGCTTAGCAATGGAAATTCTGGCCCCAATTGTGGTCGTAAGTCAAGGACTACCTGTATATCCAACCAAAATTCACTCCTTGTGATGCAAAAGTTGTTTCTTCTCCTGTTTGCTGGAATAACTCCAAAGAGTTCTGTCCTGTCTTCTACATCTCTCAACCTGAGCAACTTCTGGACGAGTGGACTTCAGCTCCTGGAACTGCCCAGTCCTCCAAGACTCCCCTCAAAGACCAAATGCGGCTCTTGGATGGACAAAGTTACACGGTCCCAGCGTAAACTCAAAAATAAATTTAACGCAGCCTTCCAAAGAGACCAAAAATCCAAGCTGAACTGCAGCCCTGAGGAAGAGCAGGGCGAGGCTTCATCTATCCCCTATCATTGCTCTCCCAGCGGTAGCTTTTACCTGCTCCAATTTTCTTTAAAAAAGGGGCTCCTGTCAACCTTGCCAGGTAGATTAGACAGGAAACACGACCCGATGAATTAATTCGACTTTATTGCAAAGTTACGTACATAAAAGGAATCTTAAAGCATAAATCTCTCACCGCCTCCTTTACAGCCTGAGAAAGCAGGGAAGGTCTCTCCTGAGCCTCTTTCTTCACCCCGTGTGCGGCTGTGGGCTACGTCCTCTCTTATCTGATTGTGCCCTTGGTCGTTCCCACATCCCCCACACCACTCCGTGCCACATACCGTTCCATCTCTTCAGCTGTTGTTCAACCTCGCTTTAGCAAAAATTTCCCAACTGTGGGAATTTCTACATGTGTGGATCTGAACTCCCAGAATTCCCTATGCAGTATGGCCATTGCTAGAATTCTGAAAATTGAAGTTTTAGGCGTAAAAAAATTGGCCCAACTTGTGAAACACTTTTATAAAAAACAGACAGTCGGAAGGGTATCCACAGGGTACGGTAAAAAAAAGTCAAGACGGCCATCATGATGGTACAACTGAAGTCCTACCTGTGGCTTTTTTCAGGTGTATTCCACATCCTTGACTTTTTTGACCACATGTTGCACACACTGCTGGACCATGAAACCAAAGACGCTTGGAGAGCAGAACAGAAACCAGGATAAATGTTATTAAGCTCAGATCTATTTTAATTGCAGAGAAACAATTGTTTTGCAGAGCGGTGAAGCCAATATTTGATTTTATATGTTAATTGATTGTTCTCCATTGCTACCACACCGAAAGTATTCGATGTCGGCTTTCTTAAAATGTTGCAAAATCCTATTAGAGACTACAGCGGTGGGCAGCTGTAATAAATTTAAAATAATATTTATTTTTATTTTTAATACTAGCTGTTCGGATCCACACATATACTACATCGTGACATCCTAGGTTCCTGGAAAGAACTCAATGAATATGAAGACCAATACCAATTATAGAACTGGCAGCTGTGATTTAATGTTGTTGTGCATGTAATAATCATGAGAAGGTAATAAATGCCATTTCTGCAAAGAAGCTGAAGAAACTGCGGACCACCTACTTAGCACAGATTGACTACAAACAACAACACGGCAAAACAGCAACACTGGAAGAGTTGCGAGAAATACCATTTTGCTTGCAAGTAAAAACTGGTGGGACCATAAAATAGAGAAAGTAATTGAAAATGAAGAAGCTAAATTGCTCGGGGGCTTCAGAATTCAAACAGACAAGACCTGCCGGATAACATGCCGGACTTAACAACGGTCGGTAAGAAAAACAAAATGTCTGGAGAGTGGACGTGGCAGTGCCTGGAAGCAGCACAACAGAAGAGAAAGAACTGGAGAAAATCACAAAACACAACGAGTTGCAAATAGAAATAGAACGACTGTGGCAAAAGAAAGCAAAGGTGGTACCAACAGTCATAGGGGTGCGATCCCAAAACAACTGC